>VZTO01014452.1:1928-64187 GCA_013400615.1 Syrrhaptes paradoxus | reverse complement strand
ACTCACTCAGAAAGGGCAAAGGAGCTTTTGAATAATTCCACGGATGAAAACACTGAATGGTTCTTTTTTTCTCATAATTCAGAAGCAAGAGCAACCTTACAGTTTCCAGGAACCTGATTTATAAGTTTTGAGCTCCTAAAGAAGTCTAGTTCTTTATTTCATGCCCAAATTGTTGCAGGTACACCTGAGATACAGAAGCAAACTGCGTTCTTGGAAATGCTGATCAAACCTGTACCAACTTCACTGATAATAAAACCAGGAAACGTTATTTTAGGATTCTGCTGTATCACTCAGATCCTACTTCTTATACAGCCTTCTACGTGGCTCTTATAAACACTTGTAATACTTAGGTTTCTTCCAGATGTTTTCAGAGAAATTTTTCCTTTACCGTTGCATGCTATCAAAGCAGAGGCAGTTAACTTTACATTATCTGAAACATATGATTTGCCAAGCCAGGTTAAGCCGTGAAATCCCTTGACTTCGATTTCTTCTTTAACTTGACCAGTCCCTGATGATTCAGAGGCATATGAAATATCTGTGATGCTTGTTTAGGCCTTAGGTCAGCAAGTTACCTTTGGTCAGCAACCAATTTTAGAAGACCCTGAGAATTCTGTACTTTACATAACCCTAGGTAGCTGTTCAGTTTGATATTTTGCTCTAAAATTTAGGCATGCTTTAGAGGAGTTTTGATTTGCTGTTCCATAATTTACACCATAGTAATGGTTAATCATGATGTTAAGCAAAAGAAATTAACAANATTTTTTTTTTTTTTAATCTATACTGATGGCCATTTCATTTCGACAAAAACAAAACAGTGTTTTTCAGGACCTGTATTCGGAAACAATAGTCGCTCACCTTTTGATAGACTCTTTTAAGTCATAAAGTTAATTTACTTACAAACTTCACACCACATTGAACTCAATTGCTAGTGAAATGCAGAGTGGCAGAATTTAGGTATTTTCTGAAAATACTTTTCAGCATACATATTTTGCCTAATAATGTCTTGGGTTCCATAAACAAATGCTGCAGCATTGAGTCAGTATGATCTGCAAAGAAGTTTTACATTATGCACTGCAGCTAGTCCGGCTACATCTGTACACAAGTCATTATAGCATTGATCATGATCTCTTCAGAAGAGATGGGTTTATGCTTTCTAGGATGAGTGGAGAAATGATTTTTGCACGGATCAGTGAAAATATCAATAACTGCCACAAGGCTTTCTCTACTTTATGCAGAAGATGCAGGGACTGCTGACAACATAAGAAGAGAACAGATTATTGGAAACTGTTCTAGCATGCCTTCTAAGAACAATTTTTTTGGTACATTTTCATTGTTAAGAAATCTGAACACATGGAGAATTATACAGAGACTGCAGAAATTTTGCACGAAAGTCTACTGTGGTCTTACCTGTTAGAACAAATACAGATTGCTTGATTTCAACAGTAAGTTAAATAGCATTTTGTGGTTTTCATTGTATTATTGACAGTTAAAAATCATAAGCTTCATAGGAGAAGCAGCTTTGTGTATTCACACAATAAATTAACTCAGCTTTAAATTGGACATGAGAGTGATACTCTGTTGAAAAAATAATTTTTTTGGTGTGGTTTCTCAGTGAGCATCTATGTTCAATGAGCATTATTCCTATTGAAACACTGATGGTCATTAAGAAACCACCAAAAAAAGAGTGCCCAAGCTGTGAAATAGCGTTCCCAATGCTTATATAGCCCTGCTAAATGGATGAGAAATGGTTCATTGTCTGCTTAACTATTTTCAGTACAGCAGTGTAACTCTATTAGAAATGTTTGTACTAAATATAAAATGTTTGAACTTTGACAGTGTATTAGCAGCTTATAATTTTATCTTTGAAAAACTGCCATCTGTATGCAAATACAAGGAAAATGAGAACACTTGCTCCTATCCAGTCTTGTAACTTAGTTCATGCTTTTTCTGGGGAAGTATGCTATAGATGAGATTGCTTTCAAGACCAAATGCTATATAGCCAAGTTTTCAATCACTTCCCTGACAAAATAGTTTCAGAACTGCAGAAACACTTCATTTTGTCTGCCTTGAATATGTAGGAACGTTGAAGCAAGTCCTCAAAAAATGGATATATGTGTATTCTTCAGCTGAAATGGTCTTAATATGTTTTCCGAATACAAGAAATTATCTTTTTGACAACTGACCTATTGCATATATATTATATTTTCAAGGGAGTTTTTTAATTATCCTCTTTATTTAGCCTTTTCTCTTTGCTGACTCCCTGTCCTTTGAGTAATGTGTACTGCTTTTGCTTCTTGGAAGTCAGAGGAAATGGAGAGATAGAACATATAAAAGACCATGAGAAAAAGACTAAACTGGACTTGACTCTGCTGATATAGAGTGGTAGACAGGTGAATATATAGGGATGTGGTTAAATATTCTTATAGAACTTCAAGACCTAAATTTTTCTTTAATGAATCACTGTGAAGCTGAGTAACAGGTAACCGTGGTGTAAGAACTCACTCAAGAAAGGGCAAAGGAGCTTTTGAATAATTCCACGGATGAAAACACTGAATGGTTCTTTTTTTCTCATAATTCAGAAGCAAGAGCAACCTTACAGTTTCCAGGAACCTGATTTATAAGTTTTGAGCTCCTAAAGAAGTCTAGTTCTTTATTTCATGCCCAAATTGTTGCAGGTACACCTGAGATACAGAAGCAAACTGCGTTCTTGGAAATGCTGATCAAACCTGTACCAACTTCACTGATAATAAAACCAGGAAACGTTATTTTAGGATTCTGCTGTATCACTCAGATCCTACTTCTTATACAGCCTGCTACGTGGCTCTTATAAACACTTGTAATACTTAGGTTTCTTCCAGATGTTTTCAGAGAAATTTTTCCTTTACCGTTGCATGCTATCAAAGCAGAGGCAGTTAACTTTACATTATCTGAAACATATGATTTGCCAAGCCAGGTTAAGCCGTGAAATCCCTTGACTTCGATTTCTTCTTTAACTTGACCAGTCCCTGATGATTCAGAGGCATATGAAATATCTGTGATGCTTGTTTAGGCCTTAGGTCAGCAAGTTACCTTTGGTCAGCAACCAATTTTAGAAGACCCTGAGAATTCTGTACTTTACATAACCCTAGGTAGCTGTTCAGTTTGATATTTTGCTCTAAAATTTAGGCATGCTTTAGAGGAGTTTTGATTTGCTGTTCCATAATTTACACCATAGTAATGGTTAATGATGATGTTAAGCAAAAGAAATTAACAAGCAAGAGAAAGAAGTCAACTAATTGATAAAAATATTTAACAGATCTGTTATTAGTACAAAGGATTACCATTTACGAGCAGCAGTTGTCTGAAATCAGGCAGTAAATGGAAGTACTTTCCTGCTAACTTCTGAAATATGAGGAGCACCTGCTAATTGTATATTACATCTTCAAATGAAAAATCACATTTTTCTTGTCTTCTCTAATATTTGTGGTATTGAATTTCTGACTTCATTTTGTGACCTTAAATAGGACGTCCTAACACATGGTCAGCTTGTGACAGTGATTAATTAGTACTAATGTGCTTGTTTGGTGTCCTGTCAAGGATGACTGGGTGTGGGCTGTTAAACTTGTCATCTCCTGCCTTCACACAGACCAGCACCCGGAGGGCAAACGAACACAGGGAAAAGGATCTGTAGGTTTGCTTTGCTGGATCTCAAATGAGCAAGTGTGGAAGGGGTGTGAGAATTTTTTTAGTTCCATTGAAGTTTTGAGTGAGGTCTTAATAGAAAGTAAATCTGGTTAGGTTGTCTTTGTTGGTACAATCACCGCATTGTAGAAGTCGAAGATCAGTCTGTAATCATCAGTAACTCTAAATTAGGCTTATTTTTTTCTATCATCTCTCTTCCAATGTTAGATTTCAGTTCTCAGGATTTCTTTGTTTCTTTTTCTTTTTCTTTTTCTTTTTTTTTTTTAATAAAAGCAATATGGCGTAAGATCAGAGGAATGGGACTTGCTAGAAATAAACTATATATCCTCCTTTTTCAGAAACCTTTTGCAGGACTTTGCATCATTTTTACCTTCTAGTAAAGAAATGCTGATGAGAAAGGGCTTACAGAGGCAAATGTAATTTTCACATTAGATTTTGTCCAAACCGGTTCGGTGGGCCTATCCATGTGGTTACTATGCATTTCTGTATGTAAGCACTGAGTAGGTTGTTATTATCCTGAGACATGGAACCATAGACCATGGGTTTAATTTCAAAATATTTTGTAAAAAAAATGCGTAAAATATACATATAAGTACATTTCACAAAATTAAAAAAGGGTGTAAAAAGTTGTAATCAAGTACATGGCAGCATCAATATAACACAATTTTGTATAATACGAAAGCATGTTTTTCTCTTTCTTAACTTTGTCACCAAAACCCACTTTTGATGGTTATCATCTTTCTATATGTTTGTTATTGTGCAGCATTAAGTAAACTGCAGATGGGTAAAATCAGTTTTGAAAGACCCATTTTCAGATGAGACCTTTATGCGATAGTGATCACTGCACTCTCTCCTCTTCTAATGTAAAAAGTCTCTTTGGTCTTGCAATGTTACAAAGTGTCCTCAATTCCCTTTGCCTTAAAAGAGGGCAGTTGGAGGGAGGACAAAGTGTTCCCATCATATTCTGCAGCTATCTTCATCAAAACTTTAATCAAACTCTTGAAATAGCATTGTCACAGCTAAAATGTAGATTGGGTAAATAAAATATATATCGCATAGTCAAGAGAACCTAGAGATTTTGGGGCTGACAATTAAAATGATGTAATGAAGCTGATTTTCATAAAGTGCTGAGTGCATTTTCTCTGTAAATCGTACTTGTTTGGGTCAGTTTAAGTTTGGTACCCAAATCCTAAAGCAAGGTCACTGCTGAAATTTCTTTCCATAACAGACAAAAACAGCAGTGATATTGTTCAACCTCGTTTCAGAAGGACGCAGGAACCCTGAGAGAAGTTTGTTTGTGACTCCTACTAGTGCTAAGTTTTAGTGAGTGGATTAGTCACCAAATAAACTTCCACCCATCTGTAGCCTTCAACTTTATAACTTAATGCTATTCATTTGTGATAGTCACAGGAAAATTCCAGATCAGATATTCTTGTAGTTTGTAAGCGACTGCCTTTGGGTGCGGTGAAATGAGTCATGCTAATCAGGATTGCCGTGGTGTGACACCAGGCACCGCTGTCTGTTCCTAATGCACCCAGCACACCTCAACCCCTGTATTTCAGTTCTCTTAAAAGCACTTACTCTTGGCATCACCAAATCAAAAAAGGATTAAAAAGGGTACAACATGTAATTCTTAGTTGGTTCTGATAGGTTTTTTACATAGAGGAGGTAACAGATACTTCAGAATTGTCAGGGCTATCAGACTAGGGAGAAATTAACTCTGGGTAAAAGGTTTCTTAAAAGCACAAAGGAACTTATACACGGAGATTGATTTGTAGAGCTCGCAGGCCTGCTTTACTTCAGCTCCACTGAACTATCTCCAGGTATGGCATTTTACTGTTCTTGACAGACAAATGAGTGCTGATGGAAATGTAAATATCTTGAAGAAATAGAAGTTGTAACAATTAGTTTGACAGAGTGGGCTTTAGAGGTGGAAGTGTCTTCCATGTTCAGACAGGAAACCCTGCTGCAGAGGGGAGTGCTCCAGGATTACTGTTTTCCTGGTTCTTTCCTCATTTTGCTAAAACATCTAATTGGAAACAAGTAGGTAAGACTCAGTGTCAGTGTCTTAAAGTTTAGTTATGAGCAGCTACCTCATGTTGTGGTTTAACCAAAGCCAGTAATAAGCACCACACAGCTTGTTCACTGTCCCCTGGTGGGATGAGGGAGAGGATCAGAAGAGGAAAAGCGAGAAAACTTGTGGGTTGAGATAAAGATAGTTTAACAGGTAAAGCAAAAGCCATGCACACAAAGAAAATAAAACAAGGAATTGATTCACCGCTCCCCATGGGCAGGCAGATGTTCAGCCATGTCCAGGACAGCAGGGCTCCATCACGTGTAACGGTTACTTGAGGAGACAAACGCCATCACTTTGAATGTTCCCCGCTTACTTCTTCCCCCAGCTTTATATGCTGAGCATGACGCCATATGGTATGGGATATCCCTTTGGTCAGCTGTCCTGGCTGTGTCCCCTCCCAACCTCTCGTGCACCCCCAGCCTGCTCACTACTAAGAATTATGCTTAACATGGTGTCTTTCCAAGCATATATCTACAACTAAATGCTGACATGAATGAAATTCTTAAGAGTAACTGAATTATTTTTGTGGGCTACTAATGGATAATGATGTATAAATATGATTCATCATTGGAAATAACAGAGAAATTGGGTCATCATTAAGCTACATCTAGTAACCAAACCCAGTCTTACTTTTCAAATTATATAGGAGATGATTGTGTATCAAAAGGAAAAATAGCAAAAAAGAGGCTATGATGGCAGGGGTGACTGTTACAGAAGTTATAATCTTCTGACTTAGAAGGTTGGTTTTATTTTTATCATATTGTGCAGTCTCCTCTATCTGGTCTGTAACATCAGTAGAGAAGTTTCTCTCTTCTTCCTCATTGATCATCCCTGATACATGGTTGAACACCTTATTCGTGTAAATTCTTCTGAAGTGTTCCACATTGGCCTCACCCCATTGTTAGAAAGCTGGTGTGGTGCCTTTGAGTTGGGATCTAAAACTTATCAAGAATGTGCTCCCCTCAGATGCTTTAATGTGCATTGTGAGGGGCCTATTTTATAGTATCTAATGAGCTGTCCCACAAACGCGCTGAACATTGTCATCAATCGCTTCAAGGTGCTCCTTATTCACTCTTCCTTTTCAGCCAAGAGACAGTTAAGTGAGAATATTTGAGTCCAGAAGAAAAGTGTTCCCTACGTAAGCAGCCTTTTTCAAGGCTACAAGAAGGATGCATAGACACCAGTGAGCAGGTCCTGCTTATAAAAAGTGTAGTACTTCATGGTCACCTTCCCTCTATTGAGGAATTGTTATCTTTGAAATTATCAGACAGGTACTGTAGCACTGAGAGCACAAAATTTCACTTCTTCTGTCCCCAGATATTGTATCTGTTAAAACCAGTCAAGATGATGCTGGAATTTCATAGATGTCATAGGCTGGAGGAGGTCGTGGCCAAGAAATTATTCTCGCAGTGATATAAAATGGTTGCCATGTTAAATATTAGCAGTAAGTAAAACACAAAAACTCAGATGTGGACTGCATCATTACTGGAATAATCCCATTTTCCTCTCAAAATTAAAGGGAATGCAGCTAATTATCTCCAATCAATGAACAGAGAGTTAAAGATTTCAGTCCTAGTTCTGTCATCAAGATTTTGGACTAAAACATGTAATTTATTCAGTTTTAGTTTCTTTCTTTAAAAGGAGGATAATACTTGCCCTGTAGGGGGTTAAAGGAACATTTGTTTCTCTAGAAGTATTATTTGTAGCAAGAACAGTAACGGGACTTCCAGGCATCAGCTGCTGATTTCATAGTTTCCTCTACCTCTTCATTAGGGTAGTCAAAAAAGTGATGCTTAATATTCAGATTAGGGGAAGGTTTCTAAATTTGTACAATTATTTGTTTGAATGAAACCTTCATGTGCAAACTGGGTAGTGAATGACCATCTAACTGAGAGGCAGGGGTGAATAAAATCAACCAATACAGTCAGGGAACCAAAATGAAGTGTCCTATCTGTATAAGAATTGTTGGCTTAACTGATGGCCTCCATAACAATGATGTATTTTAGTTACTGAATGAAGAAATGTTTGTCCTACAACAAAGCTCTGGAGCCCATAAGTCATACCATTTTGAGCTGTAAGAAATAACTTCCAGTTTGGAAATGGAAGAATTCAGTCTTAACTGTTCCTGCTTGTTCTCTGGCTTGACGGTGTTGGTAGCCTTCCCAAAGAAAAAGGGCTACAAGTCTGAGCTTTAAAGGAGGCTCTGGCTAGATTCTTGTAATTGCTAAATATCTATGCCATATAACACCACATAAATGGCTTTTAAAATCTAATCCATTACCTTTTTCTAATCACTGCAAACTACTAGTGATAAGAGTTCAGATCCATATATTGCTTCATGTCAAGTGAAGACCAATTCTGCAAAATAGTCGATCTTAAAAGATTGATGGAGTTCACTGGATTTCAGATTATAAAGATTGCATTTAGGCTGGTAGGTGATCGGTTCGTTGAGGTTTTATTAAGCAATTAAAACAGTTACTGTTTTTCTTTGATCTTTTAGAGGAGCACTCTCTGTCCAGTTTCGTCTTCAGTGGAGAGAATTTTGCAATGCTGGCCACCAGTAACAGGCACATTCAGAAGCAGCTGAACGACTGCTAATTTAGTTTATATTTTAATTTTATCTTGTTAAATTTGGGCATTTTGTTTCAAATGTTACCATTCTGCATGTTTCTGAGAATGGTGAAGTTTTCTGTGCTAGAAGATGATTTGGAAAACTTCCAAGCATTTCATGCAGGGGCTGTGTCTTGTGGATGTTATAGTCTGTCTTTGTGATGTAAGGATATGTTTGTATGTTCCTCAGTAGACCTTTAAGTGCAAGTTTTGTCTGACAAAAGTCCCACAGTTTTGGATAGCTGTTTGTTGCATTTGTTTTCCTCTTCTTATGCAGAAGAAATCAAGCTGACGAATGAAGACCACAGCTTCCTACGGCCATTGCAGAGAGAGTGGACCAATGTTACCTGATAGATGAGGAGATACTTTGAAACATAATTGTTGGTCCTCTCACTTGATTAATAATTGTGGTATCTTTTGCACTTTAATGAACTTACAGCATTTTATGAGCAGCTTTCATGTAGTATAAGTAGGAAACAATCACACAGAAAGGAGTTAGAGTGTGACAGTGGCACCTGTAACACCATGGCACTGCTATGCGACCTGCACTTCATTGGCAAGGCATCTTGCAGAGGCAGTTGTTGGTATTTTCCCCAGTTGCAAAATTAATGTTGGTCAGTTGTCATGTTCTATGAGTGGTTTCTATTTCACGTCTTCATCATTTAAACACTTCCAAAGTTCCTAACGCAAATTATTTGGATGGGCGATACTACATTGTCATTCAAGCATGGATTAAATTTGTTAAATTTAAATTGTTGACAGTACAAAATTTCCTCTAATAGTAAAAATAATCTACAGATATTTCCCTGTTTCAAATTGCTGCAAGGGAGTATTTTATTTTGTCTTAAAATGGTAACAGTGGAGTTGAAGGCAGTGAGATCAAATGTGAGAAGAATATACCAGCATTAGGAATGCCATTTCTCTTTTTCTTTTTAAGAGTTAGATACATAAGTGGATTAGCTAACAAAGATGATTGAAGTGTGGTTTTGGATGCCAGCCTACATATTGTGATATGCAGCTTGGCCAATAAAAAAAAGAAAAAAAAGAAAAAGGAGAGTCTTTAGCCCCTTAGGCAAAGCTAATGTTGATGCTAATTAATTCAATGGACCTTGGATTCAGCCCACTTTCCTTAGGGAGGTATTTGTCCTCATTCTTCACTGGTGCGGTTTGTATTCAAACTACTCGATCTTTCTGTTACTATGAACAAAGTTACCTTTAAAAAGTCATCTATGAATATCATCATGGAAACTGACTTTTATCTTAACACTGTAGGTCAACAGTATAAAAAATAAGAGCTTTCGGATTCAGGTCTCTCTGACCTTTTCAGACTCCATGAATCTGCTTAATGTTTTTACAGCTGAAAATCATTTTACTGGAGAAAAAAACAATTATTGCAGAATAGATCTAAGTAATAGAATGTGATTGTTGAAAATGGGAATACGACCCTTTAATTACCATTGTCAAAAGAAGATTATTTAACTACATTGCATTATCTACGTGTACTTGTTTTTTTCACAGTATTATTAACACCATTGTGATTTGTTAAGAAAATATTGCAGGGAAACTAACCTGCTAGGAGATATTCCTGGAGATGAGTGTGTTGTGTACTGCTGTTGGCTCTTACTGCCCAGACACTACTGCAATAAATGATCAGCTGTAACAATCTCTTTTCCTGCCTTTGCTGTTGCAGTTGGAATTGTGCTGTAGCTCAAAGCCATCTCCTCTTCATTTGTATTCCAGCAGACTGTGCAATTAGCTGGTTGGTGCACCCTTGTTAGCTAGATAGGTTATTTCCATTTGGATTCCATCATTTTACTGAAAACTTACAAAAATGCACATTGAGGAGCTTAGCAGATGAAATAAATAAATAGCAAGGGTACGTATCTCATCCATCGCTCACCTCGGACTGGCCTTGCAGCTTCTTCAGAGAGCACTGCCCCAGCATGAGGAAATTCCCCATCAGCTTTAGTTACGTCTTGCCACAGTCACAATAAATCCTTGGGCAATCCAGTTCCGCTTAGTGTTTCGTAATCAGAAAAAAAAGCCCTAGGGTAGCAAAGGGAGCTATGTGCACTGCTAGCAGTTGATATTGTGCCTCTAAATGCTAAAGCATTTACTGCACGACAGTGTAATTACCTAGCCAGGTATCTCTGACAGTATAATCGAATGTTTTCTTAAGGCTCTCATGAAAGATTTTGTTCTGTTAGCTAATTTCCTCTGCACATTCATACCATGATTATCACAGAAGTAGGCAGTACACATCTCCCACATTGTGCTAGGGTTCAATAAAGATTATGGAAGGCTCATTTCTCTTTTTGTCAGATCCCCAAAATATAAATGTCTAAACCAATTTTAATAAGTACCTTTGTGTCACCTGAGTGTTGTGTCCGTTCCTTTTGCTGTCCCTTGATCTCTCTACAACTCATTCAATGTAAAATACAGAGGATTAACAGAATCATACTCATTAAGAATTTAAAAGTAAGAAGCTATGAAAAATATTATTTAGTGGATAGGAGTAAGCAAAGACTGCAGAATTTGGTACTTCTATTTGTTGTTGTTACCCAACTTCAGCACATGGACCAAAAAGCAGAGTAGGAGTGTTGCACCACAGCATCCGTTTCTCACTGCGGATTTACCCGTACAGCTCTGGGGGGTGCATGAGAGTGCCTCCAGGGAAAGCTGCTCAGCTTGTCACCTTCACTAACCCTGGTGCTGCAGCCTGAGGTGCCACCCTGCTCTTTGCTCTCTTCTGCAGGCAGCCGGCTCGCAATGTGTGCTGCTTATAATCAAAAAGATGGCAAAAAAAGGGAGAGAGAGGTAACTAAGGTAAAATGTAGGCATTTCTGGGTTGCCTTCTCGTTTCTCTCTCTGTGTTGTGGCATGACCAGAGGCTGCTGTCAGGCATGTCTGTGCCCTGCAGCGTGGAAGTGCCCCAGAGTGGCTGTGGCTCAGCAGTGGCTGTGCTGTAACACAGATAGCCAAAGCTATCACCGCCTCTGCAGGAGCCAGGGGCCATCCAGGTACAAAAGCTATTAGAAATCCATACATGTGCGGATTTGTCCTTTGACTAATCCAGTCATTTAGATTTGGTCCCTGGAGCCGTTCTAGAAGTTGAAACTTAAATCATTAATGCACAATGCTGGTAGTACTGTGACTAAATTAATTTGTGAATCTGTGTTAAGTAAGTAAATAAAAAAAAAAAATAAAATAATGATCCTTACCAAAGGAAAAACCATAATAAAACCAATGTTGTCCAATGTATGGGGACTCATGGCTTAGCCTCTCTTCTTCATAATGTTTTTCTCAAGTGTGAAGGGAAGGATGAGCCAACTGACTGGATTAATAATAAATTTCCTCAGTACATTTATGGAGGGGAAGGTACCTACTAGGACCAGGCTGATAAAAAAAATCATATTTTCATTAATACCTGTAAAGATCAGTTCTGAGATAGGGTGCTAAATAGTTGTTTTATACATAAGAATACGATAGTAATTATTTATGTATTTTAGTAAAATTCTGAATATACAACTCCATGTTTACTTTGAACATGTATTACTGATACTGGGATAGGGAATGTCATTGTATTAGTTTGACTACATGGAGAAAGGCAAAGACTTTTAGATAATAAAAGATGATTATTTTTTTCAAGCACCTTTATCAGAACTTGCAATAAGAATAGTATTATACTTGTAATCCTTGTAGACAAGATTTATCTTAAAAGCAAACAAAGGAACAAGAAACGTTGGGCTTCCTCACTTCCTGAGCCTTTTTATAATTTTAAAAAAAAAAAAAAAAAAGTCGTGTAGCCACATAATCTAATGTAAAGGAACAGGAGTGAAACCAGCAGTGTCTCACCTGTGGGCTGCTTATTAAAGTTCAGCCCAGATGAGGAGAGCCACAAAGTGATTGCAGGGTGCAGGGGGTCGTGTTGGTTGCATGGGGTGGCTCTGAGTCCCCACCAGCTTCTGTCGGTGCCTTGTGCACCTTTGCGGGGCCCCTGTCGCTATACCCTCCTCTTCAGTCTTGCCAGTTTCAGAGAAAAAAAAAAGGAAGGATTAGCTTTGGTGGCTTGGATCATCCCTGCAGTTTTAGAGAGCCTGTCACAGAGGGGAATTGCAGATACTTTCACTCATGTTACATATGTTGTTACTGAACTTACAAAGCTGCCAAACCACCTACTTTGCTGAGCCCTGAAACTGTGTCTGTGAGCATGTGTGCACACATGTGCGCACACAGCTTTTTTTCCTTGCAGATGCTGTTTTCCTTATGCTAGAAAGACTTGGTACAGCTGTTGCGCTGTCATTTTTTTGTCACATCTCTCCATACTTTGATTGCACCTTTTTCAAGTGTCTCCTCCTAAGCACAGGAAAAAAAAAGGTATTTCTAAATATATTCAGTTAGGTAGTTATTTTTGAGTCAAATAGCTATTTATATCTATTCCCTAAAGATGCTATTGTATGTAAGGCAAAATACCAGGTGATGAAGAGAGATACTGATTATCACCCCCAAAAAGAGCTGGAAGAAAAGAGCAGAAGCTGTCTGGCTGAAATCGTACCGTATCAAGTCCTGCAGGGTATTTTCTTTTTTATCACTGCTGCTGTTCTTTCCTTCACTATTTCCATGTTTTTGGTGTTTTTTTTTTGTTTTAGGGTTTTTTGTTTTGCTTTTTATTTCTGTCTTGTGCAAAGATAGAGTGATGATGTTTGGGAATTCATCTCAGAAATATTTTACAAGCTGTAAATGGTATCCTCTTCATAGTTGCACTGTAACTGTTGTCTCAAAATGGAGGTGGAGCTGGAAGAATGGAGTTTGAGATCTTAATCACTCTTATTTTGCTCTTGTATTATAATGTCTTTTAAAAACTTACTTTGGTTTAACATTGTCTGCTATGCTGTTATAGGACAGAAAAAGGGAGCAACTTAGGCAGAGGAAGAATACAGTAATGCTGTTTAAATAGGCAATGACTTTATGGGGCCCTTTTCGTTAAAACTGTGCAACAGGAGCAAATACCTTTCCTAGAGTACAGTTTTTTAGTCCTCCTGCACTCTCACATTATCATATTTAGAAAAAGCAGGGGGAATTCTCTCCATTTCAGCATCACAGAACCACCACTAGCACAAAGTTTGCAGGGCTGACCACAGGTTTCTTGCTGCAGTAGGTGCTGCAATCCACCTTCCAATTGCGTTTTGTCTTCACTCTTTCCTTCGGTGGAGATATCCTCCGGTCCTTGCTCTGCTTTCGAGGCTAGTGTGGCCCTTTTAGCCAGGTGTCTGCAGGCACAAAGATGGACAAACATAATAAGTGGGTTAAGCACTGTTAGTAGACTAATTAAGATTATTTTAGTTATTAAGATTATGTGGAGAGCAATGCTCCCCTGGCATGAGTGACAGAGATTTGCACAGGGTGTTATTTTTAGGATGTACGTGTGGCTGGGTGGCTGGTAGCTGAAGTGATAAAACAAAAGATAAAGAAGGAAGCTGTGAGAGCCTGAGCATTTGGGAGAAGCTCCTGTAAGACCCAGAGCTAAGGTTTTGAGCGTGGGCTCCACCAGGTAACTCCTTGTTAGCTTCTGAGCAAAAAGCCCAAGCATTTCTGCTGGTGTTCTCTGGGTAGCTGGATTACTCAGAAATCTGAGTTCTGTCTAGTTGCTACACTCAGAACATGTAGCTGTAACATCGACAACAGCTATTCTAGTTGCAAGGTTTCCAAAAGAAAGTGAGATAAAGCAACAGCAAGGGAAAAAGGGGGTTGCCTGTACATTGTACTTCATCAGCTTTATAACCGTGTCAGATCTAGAAACCTGAGCTTTTGCACTGGTGTTCCCAATGGAGAGATGGGATCAGCAATTGTAATCACTGTATTGGGTTTGCGTGGGAAGGTTTTGGTAGCAGGGGGCTTCTGGGAGAAGCTGCTGGAAACTTCCCCTGTGCCCGACAGAGCCAATGCAGCCAGATCCAGGATGGACCCACTGCTGGCCAAGGCCGAGCCCATCAGTGATGGTGGCAGAGCCTGTGGGGTAACAGATTTAAGAAGGGGAAGAAGTTGCTGCTCAACAGCAACTGCAGCCAGAGTGAGGAATGAGCATGCGTGAGAAAAACAACTCTGCAGACACCAAGGTCAGTGCAGAAGGAGGGGAGGAGGTGCTCCAGGCTCCAGAGCAGAGATTTCCTTGTGGTCCGTGGTGAGGACCATGGTGAGGCGACTGTGCCCTGCAGCCATGGAGGTGACAGTGGGGCAGAGATCCCCCTGCAGCCATAGATGTGACAGTGGAGCCACCATCCTCCTGACAACACTTGCCAAAGTGCTCCCACTGCTATTGCAGTTTCAGATAAGTGGTTAAAATAACCTGTTGCGTTCCAGCAACTTGGACTGTGGAGCAGTAATTGAGTCATATTGATGCTAGGGTAGTTGTGGTTCCTTTTTTATTTCTTTGTAATAATTGTTATGATTTTGTGTTATGTTATACCTGGCACAGACTCCAAGAGTTTGTAATTCCACTTCCCTAGTTCTGGCCTCATCAATTGAATGTGTTTTGATTGCTATCTTTGGAACAAAGGGATTAATTTCATAGTGTGATTTTTTTTATTTCCACTTCATCTTGTTGGAGTTGCTGAACATGGAAAGTGTAGAACAAATGAGCAAAGAAGAAATATTGAACTTTAAAATTTAAAGGTGTGTAGTCAGAAAAAAATGAGTATGAGGAAAAATTCTGGGGCCTGCTATAGGTTTAAATAGGCTCTTGCTTTTCCCCAAAAAACCCATGGAGTATTTGTCTGTTGACAATCCAAAATTGGCTGAGGCTCTTGGGGGTGCCTGGATTTCTCCTTCCCAGTGTGTTTCCTGCTGTTCCCATTTGCAGGTTGTGCCAATAGCAAGGCTGTGTGTGTGTCCCTGATAGATGCACGTGTGTGCATATGTGCATGCACAGACCATTCACGTGCTCAGATATGTAGATCGATACAGAGCATTGCCTTTATTGGCACCCACTGCACTTACATGGACAGCACAGCCCACCCCTGCTCCTCCTCTCCAAATCGTTAGGAATCTAAGTATTTAGAGTGTGCGTGTGTATGTACACATATACACAAATATATGTTTATAAACTCTCTCTGGCTTGATTCACAGTCTCATATTTGCAGAGCCCTCAAATCCCAGGCTATAAAGCTGTGCAGAACTGATGCCCTTATTCTTGGCCCCTCTATCTCCAGCATGGGGTTTTTTTCTAGTTTCTAGTCTCCTCCTGCTTGCCAGCTATTGCAACTTGACTGCAGTTTTCACTTCCTCAAGTTTCTTAAGCCCTGCTGGACCATAAGTCCACAAAGAATCCAAGCCCAGAACCTAAACCCTGTTCATCCTGTCTCCATCTTCAGCCTCACATCTTTCCAGGATTTACTGGCTAGTCGAGCCTGGTGTTTGCTGATGAAGCACAAACACACTGGAGAGCAAAGTCACACAGAAAATAGATGGATGGAGTTTCATAAGACTGCAGTTATCAGGCATAGGGCTTGGCCAGACAAGTATACTGAACAGCAGCTTGTTTGTAAGCCATCAGCCTTTTTTTTTTTATATTAAACTTCTTCTCTGTCTTCCCATGAGCCCTTTGCCCCAGTCCACCTTGATCTTTATCATTGTTTGCATGTTTCCATGAACTGCTTAAAATATCCCATAATTTTTTTGCAGTCCTACAACCCCCATGCAATAAAATCAGCCCTTCCTATGAGACTCAGTAATCTTGTTTCCAGCCCTTCTTATCAGTTCTTCAGGACTTTGAATGGTTCCTTGGATTGCCCATCATTCAGGGACCTGAGAATTCTGTCTTTGGTATTGTCTTCATTATCTCCTCTTTCCTAGAGTTTGTATAGCTAGGGGTGATTTATTGCTTTTTCTGTCTCTTGTCTTTGTTTTTATGCTGAATAGGCTTTGACCGGCTACCCTGTCAAGCCAGATGCCCTTACATGCCAGGTATTTTTTTTGTTGAAGCAGCAATTTAGTATCAATTCAGATTTCATCTGTTCTTTCATAGCCAAAACAAAGCCAATGGGAAATCATAAATCTATATGGATGGTGAACCCTGGCTAACGTGACAGAAACGTGTATGCACAATTCTGATATAAATTAGCCTTCCATAGTCATACAGACTCAGAATTAACTGCAGTATGACCCTTTTCTCCCGCCTGCGTGTCACTGTGAGCTTTATGTGTACATCTAGTAGGGAAAGAGTAAAGCAGGGCACAATAACATAAAATGCTCAGATTTTATCCTGGGTATGTACATATGATTGGACTGAGGTCAAGAGCAGAATCAGGCCCTTGTGTGCCTGTGAGTCCCTGGTCTGTGAATTACAGGGTGAATCGGCCCCGAGGCTGCGAATGCTCTGTGGGATGGAGTACTCTTTTCTTTGGGTTTTACAGCTCAGAATATGGTGCCGTTAAAACCGGCCACTAGCAACTACAACAGCAGCCTTGCATTTTCTGCAGTGCTGGTGGCTGCCTTGCACTCGTAGGCAGCCACAAGTACCAAAGCGTAAGAGCACAGGGTGATTAAGCTGAAGAGGAAAGGAAATGAGTTTGAATGTTCTGTGAGTGGCCAGACGGAGGGAACGGTGCAAGTGGCCCAAGTGCAGTAGGAAGCTTTTCAGTTCAAGGTCATAAATATGAATCTTTCCCAAGCTGGCAGTGACCAAAAGCCCTCACCATCTGAAAGCAACATCACCCAGTAATGACAGAGATTGGAAGCAGGAATGTAGAAAGACATGAAAAGCTTTTGAAAGTGCCCTTGCGGGCTATTACTGTTACTCCAGTGAATAAGTCTCTTGAAGGCTGTGAGTCTGTGGCCATTTATCTGGTAGGCTTGCTATTCATCTCCTTTGAGTGTAGTGTAAATGCACTGTATTAGGGTCATGATGAGAGCAAACCTAAAACGTTTAAATATTAGAAATGAGTTAGCCAGCTATCCAGCAGGAAAGTACAGACCATTGCAAGTGCAAACACAAAGAAAGCAGCGAAACAAAAGATAACATTTGGAAAGAGGTGCTGCACTGGGACTTGTGATCTTACAAACAAGTCTGTGAAGGAGGAGGGACTGTTTGATGGTACACAAGACAGCTGCTTTATTGCAAAATAAGGAGAAAATATCGAGTGTATTTTTAAAAAGACTTCTCCCTGCTTCCAAAGTATTTTACAGACACAAAAAGCAAGAATGCACAGAAACAAAATCATGTCTAGATTGCTCAGAAGTTTAAATTGTTGATAAATAGGAAATTGTCATAGAACAGACTGAGGAAAAGTCATGCTGCTTCTATTTCTGAGGGCTTAAGAAGGAAATACTGAGTGAACAGACAGTAGAGAAGAAAGGGTAAGAATGTAACACTTGGAGTATATTTTAGTATTGAGACAGATAAAATTGTCCAGATTATCTTGCCTTAATGTCTCTAAAGAAAAAATGAGATAACAAGGAAAAGCTTGCTAACAGCACTGCCAAAACCCAGACATTTGTTTGTATTTTACCATTGAAACAACACTTCTCATCTCTACCTGTGATGAGGGTTTAAAATCTGAGTCCAAATCCAGGTATCAGTTTGAAGGAACTAGTTTAACTGTGTCAACGTATTTTTTTTCTTTACAGAGAATGCAGATTACTCTTGTTTGTAAACTGGAGTAAGATTTAGTGATGCGTATCATCTCTAATTTGAGGGTTTGTATTACTGCTGCCACAGTATACCTGGTTGTTACTTTTCACTTGCAAAGTTTTCTCCTGGAACATATAAGCATTACTTGGAGAGAAACATAATTTTTTTTGAAACAGTGAAACTTTTCTATTTTTTTTTTCTCCCAAAGTCTTTCAATACCCTTAATTAAATGTTTTGCTGAGAAAAATCCAAACTTATTGTTCAAAGAATATTGGAGTTTTTCACTTAAGAAAAATAATCTATAACTGAAGATTTTAAGGGTTTTTTTAAATAATTTTAAGACAAATGTAAATAACTTTATATACAAAATGAACAGTTTTATATATAATTATCAAGAAAGAATCATTCCTGAAATATGTTATTTTTCCTTACTTTCAACAAATCTTATTAAAATGTTTTGGTGATGTGACAGGACTTTTTTTTTAATGATTAAAATGCTTACATAACAACTCTTACTCCTTATTTTGTCAGTTACATAGTGAAAGCTATTTCTGTTTGAAAAACTAAGAAACACTTTTACGTAACATCACAGGCATCTGAATAAACGAGGCAAAAGCCTGCCAGTTTTGAGTGTACTGCCAATGCTTATGGCATTTAAGATTTTTCAAGACCCTCACTCATGGGAGATGTCAGGGGAATGTCAGATACCAGTATTCAAGCTATGCAAATAAACTAAGTACATATGCAAGCTGTTGAAGTAAATTAATTTAAGTATCAGAAGCAGTGCTGTAAAGTTATATCAGCATCTCATTCAGACGGTTGAGGCAGATCAGGGCACTACCACTGCAATCTGCTTTTCAGTTACCTGGCCGCAGCACACCATTGCACCACGTGGATTTATTTGAGGTTGCAGAAAGAAAGATTGAAAGTGTGAACACCAGAGGCCTTAATCTCACAGAGCAAATAAGAAGAGCCCTGAATGTATTATATTTTAAGTGTTCCAACTTTTAAGCTGTGGCTGCATTGTATATGAGTTTCTATTTTTGTAGGGCCTCACAGGGTGGCACCTGCCTGTCTTCTATCTAGCAGCAGATGGACCTGCTCTTAAGAAGAACATTTTATGGGGTATTTACGAATGTGAACAGAGGGACTGATCTCTGTAGGCTTCCAATGTAGAGAAAAGAGAAACACAGATTTTAGTCAGAGCTAAAGCCAAAATCCCTTTCTTGAGAACTCTCTGATTTGGCTGAATATAGAAAGGGGCAGGAGAGGCATGGGTTAAAGCAAACATTTGTGGATATCTTCTTGTTCCATTTTACAGCCGTATATTAAACAGTGTAAACTGAGAAGAGGAAACCCGTTCCTCAACTACTAGAATCATAATAATGCATGAGTGTTGTCAAGGACAAAAGGGATAAGGATCTGTAAAAATGTAGCTCAAACAGAAAGAAGATGCAAAGCATGTTGAAGAAGAGCAGTGCTGTTGGTTTTCTTTAGCCAAGCTAAAGATTTTCTGATATTTATCCTTTCCCATGTTTTTCCTGCATGGTGATCACAGTTCTCTCAGCTCACCTGTGCTGGGCCTCTCATCACAGAGTCATTCCCATTTCTGTAGCAAATTAAATGGTCATTGGGTCAGAAAGGGAACCCATCTGTAGCCCAGTCCTATCAGTTATGGGTGCTGAGAGTGGTGAGGAATGTTCTTGAAAGCCCACATCCCAGAAGATAGCCCTGCTCCTTCTTGTTTTCTGTCTACTTCAGTGACAAAATCACACCTTAAATAGAAAGTAAAAAACCCAAAATCTCATTTATAGCCAGTGTGGAACAGGAATATTCTTGAAATCTTGAAAATTATGAGAGAACTTCTCACATATGAAGATGAATTGTAAAGGATTAGTAAATTTTAGTTGTAATCCAACAGTATATAGCTTGGTTAAAACCCATGTAAATAGGGAATGTATATCACCACTAGCTGGCAAAAGTACGAGAGATTCTCCTCCCAGTTGTACATTGCAGTATTTTTCAAAAACCTCCAAACAATTTTGACAATTTTGTTATATGGATTCCTTACGGTATTCCTTAGGGTATATTCTTCTTTGGAGATGCACACAACCTGTATTTGCTATTCTGTTTTCTGGACAGCAGCTTTGCTAAGCTTTGAAAAGAGGATGTTAGCATTTTAAAGCCTTTTTTCCCCTTTTTATTATATGAATCCGTGTTCTTGAAGGAGTCAAAGTTCAATCCTCCTGCTGCATTACAATGCCTTTCAGTCTAATATTAGAGAGCGAGTCCCATTTTACTGTGGCATTAATTTCATTCAGAAAGCAGCTGCACTTATAATAGATTCCTTTTAAGCAAAATGGAAAATATACATTTATCAAATGACTTTCTTCCAGTAATGCTGCAGCAGTCTTTATTGCATCAAAGTTGTCAGCAATCAGCCCGTCTTTCTGAATAAAGATGTGCCAAATCATAGAAGCAGGCTTTATATTGAATAAGCAATAGGGAATTCTGGCGTAGGTGGACAGACAGACGCTATCTCCGCTTTTACAATGTGATGTATTTATTTATGCCCACATCACATAGCTTTAGCAAATGACTATTGGGGAAAATTTCCTATGTGGACATAGCAAGTGACATTATCAAAATAAACATCATGCGTTTCAAAGTGTTTTGCCTAGGAGACTAATAACACCTTATTACCAATGAGAGATTGTTAAAATCAGCCTTATCAACTTTATCTTTCTCTGCTGAGACTTTCTTTTTTTCTTCCAGTGTGGTTATTTGATGACTTAGGTTTTCAGCAGAACATCAGTTTCACAGTCTGTTTCAGTACAGTTTTGTTCTGTTTGTAACTAAAGCAACGTTTCGATTGCATTTTTATTTTGGAGATTTGTTTTTACTGCTTGGGAAAATGCTAGGTCCAAGTGAAATGTTAATTCATTTATAAATTGGTAAGTTTAATTCTGAGTATTCTGTGAATTGGAATATCCATTCTTATGAAGAAAAACTTTAACACTATTGTTTGGTTACACAGAGAGACTAGTGTTAGTGTCTTGATCCTCCTCTGCTGAGCCAAGCTTTTGACATGAACTAAAGAATACTTCAGCATTTCTCATAGTTCATTCAATGGACTTCAGAATTCTGGAGGTTAATGTTTTATAATCTCTCCTTTCCTTATATTAAACATCTCCAGGGACACTTATTCTTGTGGGAGTTGTGATGCAGGGGTAGGCAGTGGAGATGGAAAGAAAGGGAAGGTATTTTCATTTACTCCTGATGTTCAGGTTGCAAGGTTTTGAACCCTGCCTGCTCCCCAAGCCCAGAAATCTCACTGATCAGACTTACACACTTATGACATAATCATTCTGAAAGTGTCAAAATCAATTTGAAAGTGCTTAACTAGGGCAGTATATCATATTCCTATTATATTTTTTCCCCCTAGATATTTAAAATGACTCTATCATTTTGTTTTCTGACATAAAATGATCCCAGGAAAATAGCACATGATAAACAGTCAGAGATTGGAAAGAGAGTTAAGGGGGAGAAGTCTGAGAGTTAAGGGGGAGAAGTCTGCCCTTCCATACTGTTCCTTCCTGCCTGCTTGCTGGCCAAGATCAAGTCTAAGTTGGAAAATCATTCTAATATTATTTTTTAAAAGCAACCTATAAATTAAAACATACATTCAATCAGCAATAAATGAATCAAAATAATCACAGTTGCATCGTAATCATCAGGTTTCGCATTCCAGTGGTCTGAATATTTCTCTTCTGACTGCTGCGTTCACAGTGGGTCTGTAGGTAGTGGGTAGAGATGCCCCCAGTAAGAGAGCCTCTAAAATCAATGGAATTGCACTGCTTGGAAATCTCAACAACTATATTGGCCTTGGCCTCTTTCATCTCTTTAGAGCTGAGAATCCTGCTATCTTTAGTTTAATGTGTGCTTGCTAAGCCTTGCAACAAAACACTCAGGAATTGCAGCAGCGATTGGATGCAGCCTGGGAAGCTCCACATTTAGGTTAAATCTCCAGTACCAGCTGTCTTCTCGGATGTTGTATGCTGCAAGATGCAGCAAATATTGTACCCTTGCCCTTTACTGAATAAGTGAGTAGAAAATAAAGCAGGGCAGGATTCAGTTAACCTGCAGTATTTTTCTGCAGTAGTGGTGTAAGTTCCCAACCTATATGCAAAGCTTCAGCTGTAGCTTCTTCCTCAATGAGCTTCAAGTTTTAGAAATTAAAAAAGGGCGGAAAAATCCCCCCCATCAAAAATCCCCAAGCCCTTTGGTCATAGTTCTGAGACTGGCTGATCTAATTGATCTTACCTCCTCAGGGAGGCTTCTCTGTGCTTTTTTAAGAGGATAGCCACTTGTCTGAGATACTGGTATCTAGTAATTCACTTGAACAGCTCCATCAGCAGGTGAGGACAGTCCTTACCTGATGTGCGGTGCTGAAACACTGCTGCACTCAGCTGCAGAAACTGTTTTTTTTCAAAAGCTGTGCTGCAAGCTGGCTGAGATACAGCTTCTGTAGTTGTGATCGGCTGGCAGCGAGTCTGATCCACATTGCCTTAATAGAATAAGCCAAACTCCTTGAGAGACGGTGTGTCTATATAATTTATGGAGGTTTTTGCATATGGAAACAATCACTTCTTAGATAATGCTTGAAATGGAAAATGGTAGTTCACATCACACAGCAGAGCAGGCTTCAGCCAGGTGCAATCTGACTGAGACACAAATTATCCTGGTATCAAAGAGTGCGTTTCCCATTGATCCATGTTCGTGTCGTTAAAGTAGTCACACAATGCAGACGTCTGCGTCATGCCTCCCTGCATCTTGTGTGTAAGTAAATAGGGAGATTCAGTCTCTGGTTGTTGGCTAGATGTAGAGAGAGAGAATGTAAATTAAATGTCCAATGAATTCAGATGCCTTCAAAATATGGGCAAATTAAGAACCGATTTGCCTCCCGCTTGAAAAGACGTGGATTCTCCCTAGAGCATGACAATATTCATTTCATATTTCTGGTTCCTAAAAAGAACTTCTATCAGTGATGGTGAGAACAGCTGAAACTTTCACAATACAACCCCTGCTCCAACAAACAAGCATTCCAAAAAAAGCAGGATACTTTTAGACAGTGCAGTCCCACTCCTGCTCTGATCTCACGGCGGAGTTAAGCCCATCGGGGTTTTCACTTTGTGGTGAAGACTGCAGTGTCACTTGGAGCTGGGACTCCCACCCTTGTTGGATAATGTGGGTAGATTCCCTTCATCCTTCATGAGGGGAAAGACTCCTTAGCAAAGTGTAACAATGTGCCCAACTCCATCTCTCCAGGGCCTCGCAGACTCCCTTTGACTGCACACTGACAGCAATCTATTCCTGTTCTTTGGGGAGAATAGGAATTAACATTAGCCCAGGGAAAGGGATAATGTGACATCCTTTCAGTTCTGTTCCTTCCACACTTGTAGTGCTGCAATACTTCTATTAAAGCTGAGAAAATGAGGAGGTAGGGAATGGATACGATAGAGACAAAGAGGGTGATCTGAGGGTGGCACTGAGCAGGGTTTAAGGCAAGTGTCTGAGCTGCTATGATAGTATTGGCACTGCCTGGAGTTGTATATATTGAAAATCCTTACATTTTCCCCATATGTACCTTTAGAACATCCCGACACTTTTTTTCCCGGTGGGACTGAGGGAGCAGAGCACCTGTTCATCATGTGTTCCAGCTATTTGGGAAGACAAATCCCATTGTGTCCCCCCCTTTCTTCTCCAGCTTTCTATGCTGAGCATGTCGCCATACGGTATGGGATATCCCTTCGGTTGCTTGGGGTCAGCTGTCCCAGCTGTGTCCCCTCCCAGCTTCTTGTGTACCCCCAGCCTGCTGCTGGTGGGGTGGGGTGGGGCAGTGCTATCACGCTGTGCAGCAAAAGCTAGAACCTCCTTGTGTTATCAACACTGTTTCGGGCACAGCCCCAAAGCACAGCACTGTATGAGCTCTTGTGAAAAAAATTAACTCCATCTCAGCCAAAAACAGTGCACTTATTTATCTGTTATTTTGTTCCATATAAGGAGTAACTCGAATCAAATGAATGTTTTAGTTGTGCTTTATTCTGCAGCATAACTCCGACTTCTCTCTTATACTTAGGGTTAGCCCAGCTTTCAAACATCTGCTTTCTTTTCCAGTGCTGTTAGTAGAACAGCAGAATATAATTCTGAGATACCTAGTGGCAGCAGGTTTTGTCTTTTCTGTTTTAAGGAAGAGCTCTGAGGCTTGTTGTACATTCCTGAGAAGTAAAAGTAGCTTTCATGTGAAGAAACAAATAGAAGCAAATAAAGAAATTACAGAAACTTTGAATTCACCCCTTTAGAGCATGTGTTTCAGATAACTAATTTTTAGGTGATATTTTTTGCACACCCCAGTTGTCTTAGCAATTCTGTGCATGTTTTGAGCTTTGTGTGGAATTGGTAGAGCTTTGCTGTCTTAAGTGCCAGATCTGTAGGTTGCTAGATGCAGCTGAGTGCTGTTAATTGTTGAAGAATTGGGCACAGCAAAGTAGTGCTTATTAAGTTAGAGACTAAAAGAAAAAAATCAAGCATTGATTGTGTCATCTGATTATTGTGTGTTAGAAGAGCAATCTGTGTTTGTTAAGTGATTATTCTATAACATGATGATAATTGAAATAAAATATGAATAATCTTATTTATCTTTTTATGTGACTCTTGCTCTTTGAAAAAATTAAATGAAGGTAAAGGTCAAAGATTCTGAATAAAATTTCTAATAAGTCATGACTGCTACTCAGTGACACTTTTTCCCCTGCTGGGAATGGTGTTAGGCATCATTCCTTTTTGGAAGAAAAAAGTGGAAGAAGAACTTCTTATGATGTTCTGCAAGTTACTCTGCACTAATAATGACTGACATTGAAGTCTGTACTATTTTTTTGACACAAGAAAGGAAAAAGTGTAAGTAAAATGTTGATTTAAAGAGTTTTAAACCCAGAATTCTTTCAGCTTTGCACAATTAGCTCTTACATTAAGCATTTATGGCAGCTACAAATTCACAGCATGGTTTTTGAGGCAGTAACAAATGGAGGGTTACCCAAAACCAGGGTGAGTACAGTTGACATTTTACAGTCAGAACAAGGGGTTGAAAGTGTACTACTTGTTTACAACTACTTGTCTATTACATATTAGCCCCTTAAACTAGAACTAAACTCAGTATCACCCCTTAAAGAGGCTTCATGCAGTTAATTATTAGTAAATTAAGTCCTTCAATCATTCTGAAGGTTGAAGAACATGAAATTATATAGTGCCTAGCAAATGATGGCCAAAATCTGACTGAGTTTACACTCTGGAGTCAATGGTGTTCAAGAGGTTGTGAATCAGGGCAGAGTCTGGCCCTCTTAATAATAAAGTAGAGGAAAAATAAAGAGCTCGTTCAGAACGTCACTGTGAATCTGCAAAAACTTAGGGTATAGAGCTGCGCACCTCCAGGAACACAGTGCTATGGAGCGGTGTAACAGGGAGGGGAGGAAAACTCACTTTGCTTCAGGGGCTTTCTTGAATAAAAATGATTTGTATGGATGTTCTGCAGTTTTGCTGTGAGCCTTGGGGAATGCTTTTGATGCACTTGATTAGGGAACAAGATCTCAACCTTGTAGACTCAGTAAGATCTTCACATGTTTAAATACAGATAATTAGTCTCAGTTCTCTTCTTTTTATCTTTTTTTTTAAACTTACACCCTCATGGTTTATTTTCTTTGTTATACTCTTCATTGTTTATAAGAGTTTGTTTATTTGCCAGTGCAGTAACCTGTTCCTAACTTATACACTATGAATGACCATGTCTAATTTTTATTTTAGAATATAAGATGGTATATATCTTAAAACAGATTTTAAAAGGGAGTAGGAAATTCCTTATTTTAGTCCATTATTCTTTGCTCTCCTAAGAGATTATGTATACTGACAAATATTCACATGAATTCAGCTATGTAGGTGGGTGGCTAAGCCATTTTTTTTCTATCATCATGGGTGAAAACTTGATTTTCAGCCTTGTTGAACATAGTTTTGCTTTGATTAATCAGCTTAAAAAAGGCATTGGTCCAAGGTAAATTTTGGGCAAAGTGTATCCCACCATATCTGCAAAATGTTTTGATAGTTTTGTCTGTTGGCAGACTTGTTACTGACTGGTTCAAATTATTTAACTATGGAGTTACCCGTTTTCCATTATCTGTAAATAAGTTCCCTTTCTCCAAGAGGTGTTGGAAAAATACTTTACTTGCTTAAATCCTATTGAGAAATACAGGGAGTGTGTTAGTCTCCGATTCCTGCTTTTCAGTATGTGCCCGTCTGGTGTATGGAAGGAAGATTACAGAAAGGTTCAACAGTCTGGCATGCCGCTGTCTGAGGGACTTTTTTGTGAAGCCATTTCCAAGTGGTGTTGTAGACGATGTACGGTACGTTAGTTCTGTGTCAGAGCATTACACAGGGAATGTGAGGAGAGTCTACTCTGCATATTTGTTTATGTGGTAGGATCTGTTCTAGTGTTGAGGTGTTAAATGCACAGAGTCTTACCTTTAATCACTCTGCTCTGGTAGAGGTTAAAATAAAACAACACACCCCTCGTTCCAAAAAACCCCAACGAAAAGTGCTGGTTGTGTTCCGCTCTGATGCGCCAGTTGAAAATGGCTTTCTGTCTCACTCCACTGGCTGCTTGGAGGTGGGGATTGATCTGTGAATCTCTTGCATGGTATGTCTGAAATATTTATCTGAGGTTGAACTGTCAGGTGGTGTCCAACTCACTCATTACTAGGCAGCAGAGGGAGACCGGGCTGTCAGGAAGTTATCATTTTCATAAGATATGGCTCTGTGTTGATATTTATGGACAGCAGGTTCTATGCTTTGTTAAACTTTACAACTGGAAGAGGTAGTTGCAAGGTATTTGATTTAAATGCTGAAAATGGTAAACTGGAGGTAACAGTATCTTATATCCAAACAATGTTAGCATTGTTGTTATCTGTGATATTCATGGTCTGTTTTTTCTTATTTGTGTTTGCACCGTTATTCTTAGAACTTTTTGTTTTCCTTTCCCTTTTCCTCATTTGCTTTTGCCCCAAGTTTTTCTTGTCTAAACATGTCAGTGTCTGGCTTGCAACACAGTGTAATTGGTACCTGGTAAACGAACTGTGTTCTGTTTCTTGATCTGAGTACTCCTCTGTCTACCTGAGCTGAGTGAAACATGCCTTCGGGGTGCTACAAAAGTTGCTGTGATCAAAGAATCGAGGGCTTTCTCGTGGTGCAACCAGACACCAATAAACTCTTGTCTTACCTCCTACGAATTGTAAGTTCAGTTCTGCTGGAGATTATTAGTAAGAAATAAACCATCAGATGAAATCAGACATGTCATTTTTCCTGTTGTGTGCTCCCTCTCACACCAACGTTATGCCATGGTATGACACTGCCGTGCTGCATACAGCCAGGACTGAAAGATTTCATTATCTTTTGGATTCCAGGAGTGTGACAGACATTTTTACATTATACAAACTACCTAAAATTGTGGTTCTTAAGTGTTTTCATTGTCTGAAAGGCACGTCCTATAACTGTGGGATAGGAATGTTATCTTTAGGTCAAATTACTGTATGCTGAAGCATGACCCAATTTTCAGTTTAATGTGAAACCTATTTTTGGTTGTGCAAAAATATATAAGAAATATAAAAAAAATATAAGAAATACCCATTGACTGTGAGGTGCTTATTTCAGTTTTATTAAAGAGCTGCTGATTGCAAGTTATGGGATGCTATAAAATTGAAACTGCCCTATTTAAGAGAATTCTTGCTTGTGCGATGGCATAAAGGTTGATTTTGTAGCTGTGCAGATATTGTGTAAGGTTATTTAGATAGTGGTTCTTCATCTGCAGATATTTTCTGTTCTTTTTCTTAAAGAAAAAAATCCTGATGCTTTTTACAACTTGACAGTTAATCTTTAATTCTTCACCATACCAATTAACTGTGAACTATTAGAGAAACAATAAGCCATGAATCATCAGCTGCAAGTAGGCAGAGAGTTTAATAGTCAAGAGATCGAGCATTTCTTAATCTTATATACACTCAACATCAAAGTGAATAAATCCAAGGTTAAAAAGAAAGGCTATCACATTCCCCAATGGTTTTGAAAACAACTTATTTCTGTCTTGTTCATCTGCTAATACAATACAACAAAAGGAAGGACCTGATTCTGCAACCCTTGATTCGTACAAGAAGCTCCTATTTCTGTATCAGTCACACCAAGCAGAGTGTATTGTTGATAGATATTATTCACAGTATACAAATAAAATTCATGAGAACAAACAGCCTCCTTCTGTCAACTTTTAGTTCTGTGGAGAGTCCTCGTGGAAATGAATACTCCCATTTCAAGGGTATTGTGTGTGGCAGTACAGCTATTCAATTAAGAGCCTTTGAAACCTTTAAAAGCTTGTACTCTGCCTAACTATGAGCATATAAATGGTCTTTGGCTTTCATAGAGTTACTCATCTATCAGGAGTTAAGCTGGGGTTTATGTATATAGCTGCATCTGTGCCAGTCTCTCCTGCATCTTGCAGAACAAAGTGGATTAAAAGGCTGGAGACATTGCTGAGGTCAGAACTGCACAGGAATTGGGCTGCTTCACCTTAAAAATTTTGAAAATGGTTCGTTAATGCAGTATTTCCTAAATACAGCTAACGACTACAGAAGGATTAAAATGTGCCACATGCTAAACAGAATTGGATGCTGTGGGTTTATGGAAAGCTAACTGTCTTTAGAGCAAGCAGCTATGTTTCAGACAGGGCAAATGCAACTGGAAGAGTTTCACTAATGCGGTGTCTGTGAGTCGGGTTTTTATACGCGGTTGTAGAGCATTTCACTCTAATAGGGCTCCTGCCACGGCGCTGACTTTCACATCAGTGGGTAGCTCTGCCTGGTTGGAACTTTTTTAAAATTCAAAGTGAAGCAGGCTCACATTTGGATTTCTGCACCTTCTCACGAGATCGGTAAGCAGAGGGAGGCTGGTATATTCTTGGAGAATATTTTTCTGTAGGAAAATACTTACTCATCAGAAGTGACAGGCTGAAGGAGAAAGGAGTAAATGAAAAAGACTGTGTCAAACCTAAATTTGGAAATGTTTTCAATTGCTAAAAGATATTGCAGAAATGGTTCAAAGAAGCCTCACATCTATCAAAATGGCCCATTTTGGTGGTCTTGGAATGTTTGATGGGAGGTGGCTTGGGTCAGAGTACTTTCTTATTTCATAATCCATGCTTAATTTGCGAAATTGGCATGTTTTACAGATGTCTGTGCAAACACTAACAAAATATTCAGCCCAGCATTGAAACAGAGGAAGATTGAATTTAGTAGTTGGTATATCTGAGGAATATCATTAAGTAGCATCCATCTAGATACCTCACGAAGACATGGTAAGATTTCTAATTTTAAACGTTTTAGATATTTTTATACACACAACTCTAGTGTTAATGCACCTGAGGCTAGTGCTACTTCCTTACCATTATCTTTTATTTCTCAGACATTTTTAGAATAATTGCAGGAAATTCTGGTAGTGTTTCCTTGGTCAAGTATTCCAAGAAAAAATAACCTGAAAAACCACAGGAGTCAATAACAGTCTGCTATCGTTCTTTTTCCAAAGCAGTTTGTTGCCAATAAAATTTCCTCAATACCACTAAAGGTTCTAATCTGTTTAAATAAATTAAATAGGAGAATTAATCAAATTCTACTCTGTATCATTAGGAGTAATGAATAGCTAAAAATCCTACTCTGCTGGAAATGTAGAAATGCTTAATTCAAAGTTCAGTATCAATAATGCTGATATAGGGGAAACAAGTAAAAGGTGTTAAGGGGCCTGTTAAAAATCATTATGTGATCTAGTTCCACAAAGATAAAAGCAGATGTTGAGGTAGAATTTTATCTGCATGAAGTTACTAATTTACTACCACATTAGCTATGCAACGGAATGGAAACGTTTTCTTTTGGTCAGGGTGACAGTAATCAGAGTACAGTCTTGGAAGGGACATGAAAAATTGTTCTGGAGCATCCACGATTTCAGGGCAGAATGTTCTGGTCTGGTATTTCTTTGCAGTGAAACTTGCTTACAATTGATACATTTTCAAGAAGTCTATTGATTTAAAAGAACAAAGACTTTTTTTTCTCAAAAAATCCCTAACAATCTATTTCTACAACAGTCTGTGAGAATATTTGCAATCACTCCTGCTTAGAACATAACCAACTCTCAACAGTATTTCCTTTATACTGATCTTCCTTTAGCCTGTAGTCTATCAAGATTTCCTCTGAATTACCAGTTTACTGTTGGGTATCGAAATGGAGTAGCTGAAGTAATGGGAGCTTTGGAAGAAGGAGGAGTTGAGAGGATTGAGAAGGTGGTGTGCGGTGTTTGAAGTAAGCAGGGTATTTACATGAATTCTTTGCTATGAGATCCAAAACCAGTGGTGAGAAAAGAGGTGGTGTTTTCATGTTTAGGGCACACATTCTTCTGGGTTGGTGATTTCTATAGTAAACTGGGATCCTAGACGTTTTTACTGTTGTCCCTCTCTACTAGAAGGTTTTTTTAGGGTGTGATGGGTTAGCCCTTGGCTGGGGGCCAAACCACACACCCGCTCACACAATTCCTGCCCCTACACAAGGATAGGAGAGAGAAAGTTAAAGGGGTAGATGGAAAAAAGGACTCGTGGGTTGAGATGAGGACAATTTAATAACTAAACTACAATAATATTGAAAATAATACTTTATACAAATATACAAATGAGTGATACTGCCCCCCCACCTGATGACCAAAGGCTCAGCCTGTTCCTGGCTAACGATCACAGAAAAGGAAGAGTCAATCCTGGACCTATACTCATGAATCCCCCAAGCAGGGGATGCACCGCTCCCGGAGGCACTCACGGAATGGAGGTAACAGTCCAAGCGTCCCAGACTGAGAGCTAACCGGGGTGGAGGGGTGGGAGGGGGAAGGCCTTGGGAGAGCGATTCAGAGCCAGAAGAGATCTGAAACCGAGAGAGGCACCGAAACCAAGAAGAGCGATCTTCCTGGGGGTCCTCACCTACATACTGGGCATGATGTGTATGTTACGGAATAGATTATTGGTCACTCTGGTTCTCAATTTAGTAACTGAAGAACAAATCCTGGGCTAGTAGCTGGGGCTGTGCCCTCCTGTCCCCCCCGCCCTGTTTGCGAAGAGTGAAGAGGCTGAAGGACCCTGAAATATCCTATCAGTAAATATAAACATTCTTTCCTTATCAACTTTTCTCCCGAGCACAAATCCAAAACACAGCCTCTTGCTAGCTATTATGAAGAAAGTTAACTCCGTCTCTGCTTAACCCAGGACATAGGGTCAGTATCCTGAGAACCTTGCCTACGCAGAAGACTACTTTATTCCATGACTAGTGGTTTCAAATCCAGGGTGAACACAAAATAGAGTGGGGCACTATTGTTTCTTTTGCTGTCTGAGTGGAAATCAATAGACTATGTTTGGTATTATGAGATTATGAGAAAGAGGCGAGTCTATAAATGTTGTTTCAGAGAAGACTGCTTTTAGAGCGAGACAGCAGGTTCCAGTCTCAACTGAAGATTTGCCATAGATCTTACCACATCTTCTCCTTTTAAAGCAAGTGTCCCCAAAAGGATCTTGAATGTCAGAGGCAAAGTTCTACTAAAACATCTGCTAGAATAACAAAATTGCAATCAGCTTGGTAAGATAACAAAGGATTGTACCTTGCAGGGGTGGTTATTTTCCTCCTTGGATGGGAAGAGCCATCCAATCCCCTCTTCCTTTCAGTGTTACACCTGCCCCAGAAGCAGCAGCCAGAAAAAAGGTACCATGGTCCCCACATTGCCACCCTTTCATTCACACTTCTAAGGGAGGATAACATATGATGCACAGGAGATGATAAATAAGCAATAAAATAATGCCATTTATCAAGGGGCAGATCATTAAAAGTGTTGCTAGTTGAGAATAAATCATAATGTTTATGTCCTGTCCGTGTCAAAGGACTGATTGACAGAGAGTGTAATGGTGAATTTTAGTAACTGTTTGCTTTTTTGATTCAAATACAAAGCAGACATCATGAATCTGAGTGTTGATGACTGTTCCTTTGGGGGAAGAATATCACCATATAAATTCAAGTCTTTACCATGTTTCTTGTAAGTAAAACCAGCTTCACTTGCAAGGATACGCTCTTATCATCACCAAAACTAAATAATTATTTCTAAAGCTGTCACACAGTCAAACAGAAGTTAAGTAGCTTCCATGTTACTTTGCTTGCCACACACAGCAGCTGTGAATCTTGATCTGGATTGTTGGTGAGGTAAATCAGTACAGATTCGTCAAGTTCAGCAGAGGGTTCCTGTCAGTTTAGCTGTGTATTGGGATGGGACGGGGAGTAGTGGACTCCCAGACCTTTTGGGGCAATAGAGTTTGCAGTAGAAAAAGCAAACCCCAAATATATGTCATATTAAGTTTTAATCGTGTGCTTTTTCTTCTTTTTATAAGTGGTTCACTCAGTCTCCTAATCACAGTGTATTATGTTGCTGCTTCACAATCACACTCCAAATGCAAATCATTCCATTGGTTTCTTAGTGACGGCAAGCCCTGACAGCAGTAGGTACTTTGAATATGCCAATGGGATTTTTAACTGCTTTGAAATGCTTGCAAGGGACACTGCTTCGGGAGATTACAATCAGGGCATTCCATCAGAGGGCTGCTAAAATAGCAGTGCTTTATTTCCACCAGCCTATATGCAATGAGCTAATAAGTGATTACTGTCTTTGTATCTTTATGTTTGAGGAGAGGTAGAGCGTTTAGTTCAGTGAACAATGATTGTGTCTTCTCAAGGCATATGCGGCTTCATTAATATTAATGAAGCTTGTATGCACGCATCAGAAAGGGCTTATACCCTATATAATCACTATTTATCTAGGCAAATTTAGCTTCATCATTGTCTATTTACTAAAAATAAGCCTTGTGCAGTTGACTTATAACTTCTGCCTGGTTTGTGTTGTGAACAGTTACTGCTGTCTTGATCTCTGAGACCATGAAACCACCTTCTGCTCGTGTAAGAGAACGAAGCTAATTGTGACCTTTACAAAAAGGGTGTCCATTTGGCAGTTTTCCATCTGTCACTTGGAGAATCTGTGGGCAAGGAAGGTGAAATCTTTGAGATTAACACAGAAGTTCAACATGTTTTGTTATCATTTTCCAGTGACTCTAGTTCTGCATTTAAAGTGTGGTGTAACATGCCATGGGTGAAGTTGCAGTGGAGATCAGAAGGGACCAAAGGCTATTCAGAGCACTTTCCATACTGCCAGGGCTTCTGACGAGCCTGGTCCTTTCATTCAGTTTGAACTCTTGGCTCAACAAGCTGAGTTTTTATTTAAGCATTTAGAAATTATATTAGTAAAAAAGAGATGAGAAAGGGGAATCCGCCTAAAATACTGAGAAGTGTTTACTGAGATCACAAGTTCTTAAGATTTGTCTTCACATGTAATTTTGATGTGCTAATTTGATATACACACAAAATAATTTTTTCTAAATTCTTTTTACCAGTTTAATTTTTAAAAAAATCTATGCACTTAAAAACCTAGCATTTTTTAAAATTAAATTGAATATCAGCCAAGATTCAGAGGTACCTGTAGTAGAAAATGAAGTGATGGAAATTTCTGAAACTTGGTCAGGTGGCCATATCTGTAGCCATTGGCTCACCTAGTGTAAGCCATCCCATCAAGATAGATAATTATTCTTTACTTTCAGTCATAAAAAGTGGAATTTTAACATTAGATCCAGATTTTTTGTGAATCTACTTAAGGTTCGTTTCACTTTACAGTAATTGTGAATCCAGTAGAATAATTTAAAAATAAATATCTTGGAAATAATGGATACAGACACGGCTACATAAGTAAAAGCTAACGGATATGTGAAAATATGTACTATACTCTTTAAATGATCAGCAACAAACTAGGAGCTCCAAAGGTCTAGAAATTTTTCAAAAAATGAGATACTGGCTTGACTGACAGGCTTTTATTTAATTAACTTAACTAGAATGAGGTCACATTCCAAAATACACCAGGTGGATTCATTCACTGCATGAATGTGCACAATCACTTTCCAGGTCTGAAAACAGATTCACCCATGTGGGCAAGCTTGGAGCAACTATTCGTCATTATTATTACTTTTTTTTTTTTAATAGTACAGAAGAAGAGAACTGAGGCTCTTTATGTATGAAGGGAAACATATTCTTTCAGAATTATTTACAGTATACATTTAGAAAGGAGTGGCAGAAAAATGAAATAAAATGAATCTCTATCCTTTTCTGTCTGCTTTACTTTTAAAAATTCTTTTGCTGTCTTCTGTTACTGCTTCTGCTAGGTCCTGAGTTTCCAAAAAACCTTCTCCCACACAAAGAGCACCAGCTGCTAATCACTGCATACAAAATCTTGCATGTTCCCTGTTTATTCTCTCCTTTAATTTACTTTGAGTATTTATATAGTGTCCTCTTGTCATTCCTCTCATTTGGAGACTGGAAATCTGACCCTTTATTTGCCAGAGCTGGTGAGTGTTCACAGCTCGTTCTTGGTTTTGTGCCCATCCCCGTCTCTTACAACACAGGGAGGAGGGAGGGCTATGCCCATGGTAGAGATTCCAGCACATAGGAAGCAGACTCATTTGCAGGGGTTGACTTCAGGAGTTTGAGACCAATGACACTTCTAGCACAATACTTGAGGATATGCTTGCAAATGGGAAAATTTAGCAGTGCAGCCGGCTTTTTCTTGTTGCAATGAAAAAGGCACATTCCTGATATTTAAGCTGATGCCTTAAAACATACAAATTTCAGAGGAGTGCGGGGATGTGTGTCTATTTAATGGGCCTACCCAAAGCTACTACCTCATAATTTGACACAAGGCCCTTATTCTGTAGAACTAATATTCAAACTTACTGTATAGTATTATCTTCTTCTCTGTGCATTTTTGGGGGACTTTACCCTTTCCCCCCTTTCTAAGCTCTAACTGTAAAGTGAGCTGCAGTTCTTATCAGGACAGTACAAGTTCGCTCTGAAATCGATGCTAGATATGAAATGTCTTTCTAGCCACCTCCCAGTGATTATACATCTCACTGCTTTTGACAACCTGTTTGACTATGGAGGCTAATGGTGCTTGAAAGAATTTTAAAATCTAGGCAGGAAAGTTTGTTGTACAACTCATAAAACAGTATCCTTAGATATTGACATAAGCTTTTGGAATCTGTAGGTTCTCAGTGCTCTAACAAATAGGAATAAGTGGAGCATATTTTTACAATCAGCGTGGGTTAGCTACTGCTCTTATTTCTGTAGTCATACGGTAGCTATAAAACACTACTATACTGTGTTATGCAATTGAAAGCAAAATAACTCATGAAAACTTTCTAGGAAGTGAAGTTCTAATTGAGTAAAGAAATAAAAGAAGATTCATCATCTGAAGTATTCAGAACACTACATTTTACATACCCCTGAGAGAGTCTAAGCAAAGTGCAAGGCAGTGAAGAAACACATCTCTCTGGGGCTGTGGGAGGGATGCTGAAAGCGCTGAGAATGAAAGCAGTCAGTTCTCAGGTGATGTTTTTTTTCTGGAGATTCTTCCAAAATTAGAAACTGTGGGCCAGCTGCTTTGAATCAGGTAAAGCCAACCTTGAGCCCCAAGTGACATCTTCCTGTTCAGTGCCACAGGCGCTGGGAGATGTGGGGAAGAGCAGGAGGGGTCAAAAGCACCTCCTGGAGAAGGGTATTTCCTGGTGACATGAGTCTGCTTGCCTTGGGCATTCATTTCACGGTTGTGAAAAGAGGATTCAGTCTCTGCTGAGTCACTCCCGCCCCAGCAGAGAAAATCTCATGTTTTCTTTCAGTGGTTCAAACTTGCTTATGGATTTCTTTCTAGATTATTCCCAACAGTCGCTGACATATTTATCCCATTGTACTTATTGCAGTAGTGCACACTATGATGCTCAACTCTTGACTGAATCTTCTTGTAATATTTTTTTCTTGAAACCTGGACAATGTTAAAAGAAATTGATCAAGGATGATTTTTAATTATAAAAGTGCTCTGAAAAGACTTTTTTTCACCTGTATAATTAGAAGAAATTTTTAGAGAAAATTTTCCAGTCAATTAGTCCCTAATGAAGCTCAATTTGTTTTACAAATTAACCTTTTCTTAAAATAACAGGATGATTTAATGCAAGAGTTACTCTGCTTATTTCAGTCTGGGCTACAAGTCCTCTCTTCCACAAATACACATCCCTCCTAAGTCAATAGCAGATAGGATTTAAGTTAATAGGGTTTTGTTACCTAAAGCTTAACTGGTAACACTGAAATACTAAGGCTGTTCCCAGAACTTTGATCTGAGCTCTGGCTTCATTCTTGCTCCAACCCTTGTGGTGCTGTGGTTCTGAAAACCAGACTCTCCATGAAATGAAGAGTGCCATATAAAACCCGGTGCTGGTTTTTAAGGCTCTTCATGATTTTGCTGTCTGTTTATTGGAGTCAGCCCTGTTCCATTGCTTAGCGGCCAAGCCTCCTCTCACCTGTGTGTACACACCTCTGCTTGTGACTGTGTCTGATTCTGTCCTTTCTCTGTAAAAAAAGCTAAAATTTCACTGGAGTCAGTGGAGTTAGACAAGTGTAAGAGAAGTTTGCATTGTAAGAAGAGAGGACTGTACATGGCTGTTGGTTACACAGATTCAAGTCCGCAGACCCCACAGCCTTCTCTTGTCTGCACTGGGGGTGTGGAGTGAATCTGTCCAGGGGCGTTTGGGGTGCATGCTACCTGCCTCCTCTGCCCCGTCAAAGATACTGCTTTGTTCTTTGTCTTCTTAGCAGTGTTGTCTGGTCTAATGAAGTGGGGAAGTGAAATGTTAGTTGGTTTTAATGACTTTTTTACTGCATTGATTTTTGCTGTGAAAAAAATCATAGTTCATATTTTACGGTATTATGTAAAAATGTTTTGTTCATTATGACACTTCAGTAGTACATCACGTTGGTCATTGATGGAAGTCCTACCATTACAACTATACATTTTTACTGCGTTTAGGTCAATGTATATGACTTATAAGATAGAAAACCCCAACAATAACAGCAAATATTCGCCATTCTCAGACAAGTTCCATCACTGAGGAGTTTCAGAGACAGTAAGGGCAGTGAAGCATCTAGCTCCTGTACATAGAGGTTGAGTTCCTCAACTTCCACTTACTTGTGCCTGTGAGAAGTTTCTGTTTGATATTGTTGCTAAACACTACCCATCCACATTGTCAGCCCTAACAGCTTTGGGGCCAGATTCCTTTCTTGAAGATTAACACATGATGCTTGTTCTGTCTCCCACTGTGGTTGTGTGTTGGCATGTTGGGGGATAATGGGGAAGGACACCGGTGCCCTGCCTCTGCTCTGCCAAGGTGATGTGATTCACTTCCGTTGCTTTAATGCTGGAGTATTTCTGTGTACTGAGTCTGGAAGAAAATCCTGGGGGAAAACTGATTTTGTTCTGTATTTGAGAAAATTTGCTGTGTATAAAAAGGTCCCATGACCCTGACTGGTTTGCACATCTCTCCTGTCCTTGGGAAAGGCAGTATCATTTGACTGTAGTTGGACAGGCAGGTCTTTCCTGAAGGGGTATTGTGTTATCTGCAATGAGGAGAAATGATGGTTGTAGGCAACTTGAATTTGGTCTGAGTTCAGGTACCTGAAGGGAAAACATGGACTGAGCTGGATATTGAGAGCACCTCAGGAAGCCAGGTAAGAAAGCTGGTCTGTGTATTAATCTGAGTTATTCTGAAGAGAAAAACCACAGCTGACATTTCTGCTTTAAATTATCCCTTCTGCAGCCACTGATAATTTTGAAGTGGCTTAGAACAGGTGCTGGCCTTTTATTCATTTACTTTTTTGATCTGTAATGGTAAGACAGATTTAGGCATAACTATGAGCAAGTTCTGTTGAAATGAGGAGTCTGGGGCTGGCTGGTAGTTAAGTGGACTTATTTACATTTAGAGCATTCTGGTCGAAATTAACGATTGGAGCGTTTTGTTTCTCTTTATCCTGTCTCCTACAGGCATTAGCGCATATTACTAAAGAAAGGAACAAACCACAAGTTAACAAGACTCTTGTTTAGAGGTGGTTAAGACTGAAAAACACAAAAGTATTGCAAAACTGACTGATCACATTTTAAAATATTTAACTGATGAATATAGTAATGCCCATCATCTTAGAGATATGCACTGCCTCTACCCTTGTTTTCCCACCGTATCCATTCACAGTGGGAATTTCCCTGGCATGCACACCTGTTCCTTTAGTGAAACATTCCCCTGATGTGCCTGTCTTAGTATAGAGAGTTCAGTGCTTCCTGGCTTTTCCCTCAACGCTTTCACATTAGGAAAAGTGCTGTACATCTCCACCTGTGTGCTGTTCTGTTCTCCGCTGTGTCCGTCTGGATGCCACGCTCGGCAGAGTATGGATTGCATTTGAACGTACACTGACCCAGTGTGGCCCTTACAGGCTGGGGTGGCCAGGCACTAGTGTCAGACCAAGTAATAAATGGTGGCAACACGTCAATGGAAATAGTTGCAGGTATATGCAGTATATCTCTTTAGTGATCGTATCTCTCCTGTAGGATCTTTTCCAGTATCTTTTTAAAAGTTAGATCTTTCACGTTCCAGGAGGAAAAGAGGAACAAATACAGTGCAGCTCCCTGTTAAGGGCCCAAGCTTCTCCAGCTTCCAGTTCTTGGTAGAAACTCCAGGTCTTTCAGTACTGTGTACATTTTATTTAGGAATAAGTGCATTCTTCAGATTTTCTGCTCTGGGCCAAATAAGCTCCTGTGTTAAAGAGCTGCAGTTAGAACGGTACTCCCTTGTTCCCACCCTTTTGGATTGAAGTGACTTTATATGCCACAGGCAGAGCTGTTACAGTTGGGTCAGTGCAAGGTTGGATATCTCACCGTGATTACTAATAGTGATTTTTCAAAAAGTGAATTTAGCATGGCAGGCAAGAATAAAAGAACAGCATGAAAAATTGTTATTTGTTTCACCAAAACATGCAGCTAAATGGAAGAGAAATAGATATCATTAATTAGGTATTGTTGATTTATCTGACAGTGGTAGAAATTTGAGAGTACTTTTATTATGCCTTAATTCTTCTATGTTCATTCTTCAATGCAAGTACTGTACTTGGAACTAATTTTCATCTATTACACATTTCATAATACTATTAGTCTGATTAATTAATGCATAATACATCCTGGAGACTAATTTGTTTACTCCTAGCGGGCTCATTAGGACTTGCTATATGCATGTGAGATTAGATTTTAAAGTGAGCCACCTTCTAAAGATTGAATCGTATGTCTGCTTTGCAGTAAACTGGCAAATTAAAATCTGGTAATCTGTATCCCTCGTTGATATGCAGAAATGCGTTAAAAGTTTACTGAAGCTCCATGCATAGCAAGACACTTCCCACAACTAAAAAAATGTATTTCCTTATGATAGGTATAGCTTTTTGTATTTCAAACCAAAATACTGATTTACTGGGATGATTTGCCACTACTGCAAGTCTGAATGGAGTCATACATGGATTTTTTTTTATTGCATTCAAACGCATGTTTTATTGTCATAGGGTTTCACCTTTGTTATTGTACTTCTTGATGATATTGTCTAACCAGAATGAATAGATAACTCTGCACTGAAGCTAAACATTCACCAAATACAGTAAAATTTGGGAGAGTTCCTTGAGTGCTGTGAATCAGTCAAGATTTTGTTGCTTGCTGCTGGATGATAATGTTACACTGTTGTAACTTTTTGTCCAACTGACCCAAGAAGAACTTTCATTTTTCAAGTCCTGTTTTTTTGTACTGGTATGAATTCTGAACGTTTTGTGATACTGGTGCAAGTAGTGTTGGAGAATTGAGTATCATTACAGAAGGGGCCAGAGTAGTGGCTCCTCTAGGAGTATATATACTTATGTAATTAAATATAACTCCCCATATATGTGTGTGTGTCTGTATAGTGTATATACATGTTTATGAAAACACCTTTCTCATTACTACCCTCCTAGTTCTGAACTAGTCATTAAAGCTGATTTCTGTTCTTCCTGTTTTCTCTCCATTAGCCTTTTCAAACAGAAGAGGCAGCAGGCTTTCCTGCTTTTCCAAAAGCTGTGTCTTAGGCTGGTGTTCTCTGCAGACAGGTGTTTTACAAATGTCAGTAAGTTAGTTATGGTCAGTAACCACAAGTTCTGAAATAAATAGTTATATAGCTTTCATTTCCAAAATTTGGATTGGAAAACTTCCCAGAACAGTCTGTATAATGAGACTTTCTGCTTTCTCTCAGCTATACCTGTCTTACTCTGAAAATACTCCTCTTATCACAGTATGGGGAACCTGGTGTTTGAGCTCTGCCTTGATTAGGAAAATGTGAATCCACAAAATGAAGAGAATGAGTTAACAGAGTTTTTCTTTCATCTCCATTCACAAAGAGTTCAAGTTAAAATAGCAATAACTTAGAGGGCTTTGAGTTGTGTTGTAACTGTCTTTGTTCTTCTCTCAGGAGGAATATTTGCGTTTCTCTTCATGCTGCTGTGAAATCACAGATGGCCTTAAAGTTTTTAGGTGGTGTCCCATTCTTTCTTTTCATCTTTTTTCTTCTTGTCACACAACCTTTTATCTCACTGAACAGAGACGATCTACAAATCAGTCTTTAGACTGTAATCTTAGCCCTGCCGAAGGAATTAGGAGGTTTGTTGTTTATTTCAGAGTCTAGATTTTGAGCGTTAGCCTTTTGTTGCCTGTAAAATTTGCCATGGGTTTGGGCCTATTGTTTATTTCTTGGGCGCTTACCAGAAACATCTGTTGCTTACGACCAATAAAGAATGTCCATTTTCTGAATCATCCCGGCAATATCAGCATATTGCTTCACACATCTGTGTTATATGTTTTAGTAAATATGTCAAGTTTGGATTCAAAAAAGCTTCACCGTGCTATTGTGTGGTGTATGTTTCGACAGACACATATATAGAACATGGTGTCTCCATCTTTTGCTAGTTAGTTGCATGTTGTTGTATTAATTGAATACAATGTGTAAATCTTTGGCACCGGTACTTTGTCATTGTACTTGAAACAAAACCAATTTTAGAAAAAATGAGGTGTTTATCGAATTATGAAAATGGAATTGCCTACTGAGAGCTCTTTAGTCTTACCAATGTAGAGTCTTCTGTATTTCAGGGATGGTAGCATGAATGCTTCTGTCTTGCAGAATTTTTCTAAGTCTTGGAATAGAGAAGGGTTGACAACCTATCTCTCTCTCTAAATTATCTCCCTCCTCCTAAATAACTTTGTGAGCTAGATGTCCTTCTGTAGCAGATATTCTGGAATAGCCAAGAGAGAGGCAGTTCTGAATGAGATTATTGTCATGGTTATATGCATAACCTGCAAATACGATCTCATCAACACTATATTATTCCAGTGATTATAATTTAAGTCAGTTATTATAGAATTCAACTAAAATAATTGTATATATTATTTTAAAACCCTTTTAAAATGTATTTACTTTTTATAAACCCTGAATTACACATTCCTTGTCCAAGTACATCACTGAAAATTAGCTAGGCTCTGATGGTCAGTCTATTAAAAAAAAAAGAATCTTGAAGGTTGTCCTCTGTTTGTTCCTGTGGGATATGATCCTTCTGGGCTGTTCTAGAGGCATTCCAAGAGACAACTGCTCTGGAAATAGTACTCTTTTGCTGAGGAAATGTAGGGAATAAGCGGGTTGCCTAATTACTCAGTATGGTTCAAAATCTTGTGTTTACAGAATTTCCTTTCTCACTGCCTCCAAACTCCAGCTTTGGTGACAGAGAAATAAAAACCCGGCTCTGCTCTGAGGTTTGAATTTCTACTTTGTAACTGCTTTAGTATACAAACTATCTTGATTTACGTTAAGAACGAAGTTTGGGACCAAGTTTATGCACCTCTGATACCCTGGCAGCTACCCAGCCAATACATCAAGAGGTATGGTCGGTCTTTCAGATGTCAGAGTAGGCGTTGTGGAGTGAAACACATTTCTCAGATGCTTCTCCTTGACAACACTGTCAGAAACACTAAGAGTTAAATCTTGATCCCTGGCATGCAATAGAGTTTTGGTTTTGACTTCAGTGGGAAGAGAATGTGCCTCTGAAAGCAGTTAGTGGAGTGCCCAGGACAAGCTAATTTGTTTTGCTAACACAGTCCGGCTATGTTAGAAAACACTTCTCAAACAATAATTAAACTTTCCTCTGGTATGGACAGGACTAATGAAACTTCCTTCAGAGCCCATCAGCACCGTTCGTTTATAATTAACCAGAGGGACTGCTGTCTAGTGACAGGAGGCACTGTCCGATCCTAACGGAAACCCGTAGCATCTGCTGGGTGAGTGGGTAAGCAAACCCGACAAGTTAAGATATCTTGAGAGCTCCTTTGCAGCAGCCGGTATTTTATGATTCAAAACAGAGTAGGCAAAGCTTCCCTTGATGAGTCTTCAGCATCTGTCCTTATCTCTAACTCCATGGGGCTGAGTAAAGTCCTTCACCTGGGCAATACTGCTGCCTTAAGTTCAAGTAATAAGACTCTGGGAATATCTCTTGTGTGACAGTTTTAAAGAAATGAATTGTTTAATATTAAGCACTTGTCTCCAAACTGCCTGAAACTATCTCTTGTGTGACAGTTTCAAAAAATGAATTGTTTAATATTAAGCACTTTTCTCCAAACTGCCTGGAACTATGTAGAGGATAAGCAAAGCATATAACTGTCCTTCAGCTCTGTTGATTAAACCCTAGATTATTTCAGCTGGTTAAAACCATTTGTCTCACCTTTGATATTCCCGTGGCAGAGACCAGAGCTCACGTGCAGAAAGGAATTCTAGCATCATCCAGAACGTTACAGGTTCAATGCTTGGTACTCTGTGCGGGGCTCCCCGCAAACCATCAGGAAAGAAAGGGAAATTCAGCATTTTCCCTTCTGTTTTTCCAGTCTGCAATCTTTTATTACATTAAACTGTATGTAATTAAATTACATTGTGTGTAATTATTGAGCAAGGAGTTTTCTTGTTAAGTGGCTTTGGCAAGCAGATATTTATCTGTCTCCTGCAAACGTTTTATCAAGCTGCGAGTTTCTACCACGATACTTCCCTTTATTGCTAGCCTAGGAGTGGAGTATTTAGCCCAGCTGGAGTGGGTAGTGCAAAGAGGCTGTAGATGTGTGGTCACTTAAGAGTGTACAGTACTTAAAATAAGTGTAATATGCAGGGTCTTGGGAGTCTTTAACCTGCAGAATTGAAGGATCCATAAGCAAGCAAGAATACTGGGACACAGAACACTTGTGGCAGCTCCTAACCCATTGTATTAGTTAAACCCATATTTTTTCTACTTCTCATTTTGTGTTGCTTACATTTACCATAGAGACATATAGTAAGAATAATAACTAATCATCTGGTTTTTATTCTCTACTTAATTCTAATGGACATGCAAACACTGACCACAAATTTTTCATCTCTTTCCACCACTAAAGCTGACAAAAAGGCATGAAATGTACACAAAGGCTAGCATTGCAAGTTTTTTGGGTTTTTTTTTCTCATTAACATTGCTGATGGAAAAAGAAAGTTAACTCCCCAGCTAATTACTCAGAAGCTTGTCCAGTGTTATTTCCAGGCTAGCAGAAGCTGGGAAGATATATTCATCCTTCAAGAAGAATGCAGTGATTAAATGGGATAAGAAGGAGTTTGAATAATTTTTAAAGAATCATATTTAACAAATCCTGGATTTTGGTTTGATATTATGGTAATGCATGTGTATTAAACTGATGGAGGTGACAAGCTCTCTTGTCTTCTATGGGATGGACATGCGGAGGAGTATGTCAGGGAAAAGGGAGTGTGCATTGTAACATGTACAGTAGTGACCTGTGTGATTAATTTAAGGGAGCTGGTGTATGTTCTTGGGATTTTAAATTACACAACTGATGTAGAGAGCCATAGTCAATAATCTGCTAAAAATTCCTTTATTCTGAAGATCACTGTGCAGCTGATGAAAGCATGTGTCTCCACAGGAAAAGTATTCTTTCTCATTTGTAAACACAGAGTACAGCAAGCTGTAATGAGCGTGTGCACACTAAACAGTTAATTGAATTGAGTTTCCATAAGCATAGTGCAGGATGGATTCAAGGATAGTCAGCATCACCTCTGGCTGATTTCAGATGTGTTGCCCAGGATTAAAAGGACCTGATGTTTCCAATAGTCAGGCCACAGTTTCAGCACCGCTGCTGAAAACCAGTAGTATCTGTCCTCTCCCCTCTGTTGTCCAAGCTGGCCTTTCATTTCAGTCTTATTTGTGCAGCTTTGTCATGAAAGGGATAAGGGACCTAATCTAGATAAAAAATAACCTAGCATAATCTAATTTCAGAAAGCTTTCTTTTGTTAATTTATCTTTTTTAATGATACAGCAAGACCTTAAATCTCCTTATCAAATGTAAGAATGTTCCTCTCCTAACTGTGGACATAAATGCTGCCTGTTACACCAAAGGCATTGGATTTGGGCTCTTTCTGGAAGCCTTTTTCCCCTACCACTGCTCCTAAAAGTTTCAATACACAACACTGCAAACTGCTCCATGCTCCATTCCGTAGTTCGCAGCTCGGTTTCTCCCAATGCAGAGTGGCAGCGACGGCCGGCAGTGTCCGTGCTGGGTTGCTCCCAGCAGGAAGCGTGCTGCTGGCGGGGTGCGCTGCACGGCACGTGTGCTGCAGTTCACCGTTTGCCGAGGGCTGGTAACCTCATAAGATTTTCTATGGAATTGGTCTGGTTGTAAGTCATACCATATTCTGAAGTCTCTCAACTTCCTTACAGTAATTTTACCCAGAAAACAAGGGAATATAACGTGAGTCCACCCAGTATTTCAGCCACAGGGATGTTTATTTGAACGCAGCGTTACAGAAAGACTCTTTAAATTCAGGCACGTTTTGTGCAAACTTGCTGAGAGTGTCAGTGAGTGGTGTGGATCAGACCTGCTGCCGGACAGGCTGCTGTTCGCAGTCCCTGTTTGTGCAGCCTTCGGAAACACTGCGGTTTTTGCTGGTAGAAAGCAGCAAGTGTCGTGGTTGGTCTAACGGGAATTTCCGAAGTGTTGAACAGCAGCACTGAGCTCTGGGGAAGCTGGGTGGACATTTGCACAGTCACCTTCCCCGAAACTACAGAACTTGTAGCAGGTGAATTGCTATGGCAGTGAAGGAAAAATTGTCAGTCTGATGTTATGCACATTGTTGAAGCTGGGTATAACCCTGGCTGACTAAAGCCACAGCAAACGTGGCCATTTGCACCAACAAAGACAAGGCTTTTCCTCCAGTCTTGCAGCCCATGTACTAAATTAAGATAGACTCTAAATGGTGTAGCTGACAAGAAATATGACTTACCTGTTTCTTTTAATTTTAAAAGAACAGTCAGTTGAATCTGTTTTAATGTTTGATTTGCATCCTTTAATGTGGACTGTAAATTATTTTTTTTAAATCTGTTGAAATCCTTTTTCACTCCCTGTACTTAATACTTTCACCTCCCTCCCAGCCACCTTCTGTTTGTCATTGTGTGCATTGCACAAGGACAGCTTCAGATGAGCAATAGTCCCAGCTTTAAACAAGAATCTGCTTAAAAATTCTCTTTGAGGAAAAAACATACGTAGAACATCCTTCTTCGTAGTCACATTAGTAAGAGACTAAAGTAATTTCTTATCACCTTCGCAAATTAGGATTTCGTTAGCATGCTCTTTATTTCTTCCAAAGTTTGTCTTAATGAATACACCAATCTCAGTGAGTAAGAGAAAATGGTAGAAATGCTGTCAGAAGGATTTAACTACATTTAGCAATAAGTAAGCATGTTGATAATCATGCATTGGGATTTTTACAGGTAAACACTAGATGTTGAGGTCACAATGAAAAAAAAAATAAAAGTGTGTTTCTCTTGAGAATGATTTTTCTAAAGATTCTTGCATTTAAGAAATGTAAAGGTAGGCTGTAATTTTGCTTATCCAACCGGATCAATAATCCATTCCTGAAATGATTTCCAATTGTGTTTACTGTGATGTTGATTTGGGGGAAAGGTGGCAGGGGTAGAGTAGGAGGGGGAACAGAAAAAAAAAATCCATTTGCTGATAGATTAGCAATCCCTGAATCTTCAATAGAATTGCAAAACTGGAAACTTGACAGAGAATATTCACATTTATTCATTTTCTCACATACATAATATATATTAAATTGTTAAATTTTTTTTAATGACAAAATACATGATTTATTCTGCTTACTCAAAAAAGAAAGAAAACATTAATTTCAGAGGGAGCAAAACTGAGTCTGTTTTTTTTAAAGGGTTATGATTTTTAAAGAAAACTTACACCCATTAAGCTGTGCTTCCTGTGAGTGCCAGAAATGCCCCAGCAGAATATTTTAACTTAGCTAAGAATTTCCAAAGTAACTAGTAATTTAGTGTTCTTCATTCTTCAGATGCTGAAAATTTACTGCAAAAAATATCATGATGCCCCAAAATCTGTATTTTTAGGCTCTTTTTCCTTCTTCTCCTTCCAATATGAAAGTTTCTCAGAACACCACCGGTTAGTTTGCGTAGCCAGATCTAGTTTCTTATACTAAGAGGATTTATCAGCTGATAGATTGGCACAGCAGTATCATTCTCTAGGACAGTAGCTTTCTTCACATCTGTGTGGATCAGCTGCGGCAAACCTAGATTGTAACACATCAGAGATGTTTTTCAACTGCAGTGCTTGCAGTGAAAGGAGTGAAAATGAACCCCATACTGAATTTGCTCAGGCTTCTCCCAAATGTGCTTTGGGATGAGTCCTTTTCCTAATAACTTCCTGCACCCGGGGTGCCTCCTGCTGTAACAGTGGTTCTCAGAAGGTATTTCCCAAATCCCCTGATTCCTACCAGCATTGTAGCTTGTGGAGCCACATGGGGAGAGCATCCTGTCACTCTCTAAGTGCTTTGGTAATGCTGAGTTTCCCCAAATGCTCTTCTGAAGTGTTGGGTACCCCGTTCTTGAGGATTGCTGCTCAGGTAGGAGCAGTATGTTTCATCTTCTGTTGCTTTCACTTCTGACAAATCATTCTTATTACAGACTGGGCTGTTGGCTAGGACTCGCAAGACATGCAGTTAAACTGTGTTTATCCCAAGACTGAATTTAAGAGGCCTCTCTCTGTCTTTATCAAGTTTGGAACTTGCAGACAGACACTTAACCCCTGTGGTCGGACTGTCACAGTACACACACCAGTTGTGTTCAGAGCAAAGCATTACAGGCTAGCCGGGCTATCCCAGCCTTTTCATCCTCTTCATTTCTTAGTGTTTTGGTTACATGTCACTTTGTTGATAAATCTTTTCTCCTTTCTCCCATTTTTATAATCCTTCAAAGATTTTCAGAATCTTTATCTCAGTCAAAAGGATTTGTTCCTGTTCCTTTGTTTCCCTCTGCTGGGAGTGCTAGTGCCCCGTGAGCAGGTCCACTTGCGATATTGTATATCTAGCCAGATGTGAAGCAGGATCAGCGATTAATTGCTGATGGGCTAATGGCTTTGCTGTGGCTCAGCCAGCTGTGCAGTGCTGTCCTCTACACAGGGATGGGTTGTGCTGAACAGGGTCAAGTCCTTTTGCATGCCATTTGTGCCAGAAATTTCCTTATCATGGTTTATACATGAATATCTGGAATTAATAGTAAATTCAGATCTGTACATGCACATGCTGTGTAGATGCAGAGATACAGACATCCAAACAGTGCGATGCACCAAAGGAAGGTGGAATACTGGGAGGAACCTGAGTCTGATAAGAGCTTGTCTGGACAATACAGCTGGTAACAGCACTTGGTTTTTCACAAAGGGAAAATAGAAATCAGAAGTAAAAGCTCTCTTACTATGAGCGTTTTATCTGGAGCTTACCTGAGAGAATATGCAAAGTCAAAATACAGACACCGCAAAAATAATTGAAAAAAAATAGAATTATTTTTGCTCAACCAGCATTCCGTGGAACAAAAACTTCCTTTTCTAAGATGGGAGCTTTGCTGAAAATCCCCCACACAAGGTGAAGGACAGACTGAAACATGCAGCCTGCTGATCCGATGCTTCAGTGAGAACAGATGGTATTCTGAAACAGTCCATTTGTGATCATTCCATAATAAAGATTAAAGTTGCATATTCCCCAACAGAGGTGCTTTCGGCAGCCTGCCAATTCACGAGCAAGTTCTTGGCCCTCCTATCCCAGCATTTGACTCTTCTTTATTTTTTTCAACTTATCTGAATCATATCATTTTGCCAATGATAAATCTTTCTATTAAAAGTCAAGATAAAGAAAAGGTTTTATATTGCCATTGTTTTCCTGTTATAATAGTCTATTAACTACAGTAGGAAATTGTTTTATTGTTCCAGACCGTAATCTTGCAGGAATGGTTTTAGTCATACCCGTGTTGGAGCTGTACTCCGTTTCCAAGGTGTGTGAGGTTGATAATTACACGATGAATGCAGGGCATTCTCTCATTGAATTTGTCCTTGTGAGCTAAGAAGTGTGGGGGTGTTGTAACAAGGCAGCAGCTGTAACTGACATTCTAATCACAGTTGGGAGTCTGACATAAATTAATTTTTTTTTGTAAGTTGATTGCAAACTGGTTTTTTAGTGGTTATAGTGGACCTTGTACCCTGACAGGATGAATGGTAGCAGACAACCACCTGATAACCTGGGAAAGCAACACTGAAAAAATAATGAGCTCCTTATAAATGCTATGTATGCAGGTATTACATCACACTTTTAAGCTTAATGTGATCTGACTTTTGATGCATTTCCTGTAAAATTGGTAACTACTTCTTCAGGGTTCCATTCTTTTCTGTCTGTTTGTACGTGGCATGTCAGTTTTAGAACATTATCTATGTATCATCTTGTTGGTATTACTTTTGAAATATATTTCTATATGTATGGTGAAAAAAAGTTTTGAAAGCAATGCTTGAACTAGGAAAGCACATATCAGTGTATGATAACAATGCATAAACAAATAGGTGTTGAGGCCCTGATTCACTCAGGGCTGTTGGGAAGGCATTGAGTGCTCAGTATATTTTGATCAAAGCAGATATTCATTAAAATTGAAACAAACGCTTCCTTTCACACTTCCTCAGTTACTTGCTGTTCCATAACCATTCAGATGAGATAGCTTTGTTTTAATTCTTTAATTCTTATAACACTTGCTGGAATTTTGCCAGTTTGCAATCTATGAGATGGAGAATGGTGATAAGTATGAAGGATGCAGTTAAGACTCACTATTGTCTGTATGGGATGTACGTAATGCTATGTGTTGCCTTCTCCCCGTAAATACTGTGTTTCCTGTTATGTTAGAAAATAAATGTAAATGCCTTCTTACTGTAAATACCATATATTATCTCTGAAGACATCTTCTGCCTTCCACTTATTTTAGAAACTGTTAGAGGAACCTTTTTAACATTTAATACTCAGTTGCATTGCTGTGTCAGTTGTGGTGATGGCCTCATCCTCGAGACTGGTGGCTGTGGTGCCACAAATAGGAAATGTGAATGGTAGGGCTGTTGTAAATGATGCTGAATACTTTTTGAGAACATGGCTCAGCATAAAACAAAATGCCAAATAAATATGTTTGAAGCTCTGAAACAATACATAATTAAGAATTCTGGGAACTGTCTCTAATGAAAGAGATAAAAGGGGAGTAAAAAGTGCTTGGCTGCTTCTAGACTAGTATATCTAAATAACACTGTTTAATTATAGGGCGTGGGTGTGCAGGGTCAAATGTATTAGTTGTATTATGTTATTGGAGGCAATTTTGTAGCTTGAATATACCATGGCATGTTCTTATCATCTCTGGGCAAGCAAAGAAATAATTCCAAGTAGGCCACAGCCTTAGAAAATCGAGGTCGTCAAATAGATTACAAGACCTTTGAAGGCCACGCTTGAGTGAGAATTGTCATACTTCAGGCTGTTGAAGTAAATTTTGTTCAACACTAATCAGTGGGAATTGTGACCATGTTAATAAAAAATAGAATATGATAATTCGTTAGGTTTTCTCTGTGTGTTCCCATTTTCTCACCTAGAAAAAACAACCATTACTTTAGGGTAGACGTTTGAAACTGCGCACTACAGTCGCATTTCTTTGTTCTTTGACTGTCAGAATCCAGAGATCCTTCGCAGAATCGTTCTGTAACTAGTTCTCCATTTATCTTCAGACATCATGTGAAGAGCTGCAAAAGTGTGTCATGTGAGAACAGATGACATGCAAACAATGCTGTTATCTGAACCCAGACTTTGATTCATGGTGTCAAGATTCTTGCTGTGAAGCGCAGCATCCATTACCAGTGCTTCTTTTCTTTTTTTCAAAGAGCTAAGGGTCCCAGGTAAAATTGCAATGGGCCACGTCATAAGAGGATTTGATATGTTCTTCCTAACAAGAAAAACATTTATAATTCTCTTTCTTTCCATAACACATGTATTTCCACATTGTAGTTGAGAAAGACCTGAACTTCAGTCATTTTGACAAGCCTATAGCATCACCACAGTACTGTCATGGGCTTCACCTGGTTTAGTTTGTATAAGTTGCTGACTTTGCAGTAGTTCAAGTACCAGTGATGACCTTCATGCTAAAGCTAACACAAGCGCTGCTCTCCCAAAGTCAGCACAGTAAAGTAGGGTGAAAATTTCCTTTCTCCTCCCAATTGGTAAAGTCCAACATACGGACTAGCACAGGCTGACTGCTTTCTAAAGGCACATGGGCTCCTCTGGCTGGTTACTACGGGTAGGTAAGTGCTGTGCTCTTCCCATCTCTTGTGACAGGGATGATAGAATTAGTGTCTTGTAACTCTGCCCAGAGGATGCTAGCAGAAGAAAAGATGGTGGTGTCTCTCCACCAGTGCAACCTATTTCAGTCTCATTTAGAATGCTTCCTTGCAGAGCTCCTTCCTAAAAATTGCCCCTATCCCTCTTTCACTTCAAATGAGCACGTGTGTTTTGTTACGTGTCTCTGAAATACATCATGATCATCAACAGTAACGAGCACAGGTGTCCTGCTGTGAGAGCCATGCCCTGCCATAGCTTAGTCTCTCTGTATGCCATAGAACAGTCTGGTCTACAGACTGAAACATTTAAATTCCCTCTAGTTATACCCCAAGAGAAGCTCTGAAGGTATGTGACAGCTCTGTTGGGCTGTAGTTCTGGAGCAGTCAGAAGTGCCACATGAAATTATCACACGAGCTGTGTTAGAGAAACAGTATGTACATAGATACATGCAACGTGTACCTGTGTGTACATTAATTTGTATTGTTACGTGTGAAACTGGAATTTTTCTATTCCAGTGCAAACTTTGGGCCTCTTCATGTCTCCATTCTGCTTTTCTTTCTTGTATTTTTAAGCTGCCGTTAAATTACAGAAATAACAGAAAGCAGTACTGCAGGATCTTCGGTATCATGCTAGCAGATAGCAGCATTCCCAGTTTCTGGAGCTGGTGTTCTACTTTTTTTCTCTATTTCTCTAGCTGAGAACATTTGCCTTTGGAGACAAATGTAGTCACATTGGTATTAGATGAAATTTTAAGTATGGCAATATTGTTAGAGTAATTCCCAGAGGTGTGTGCTATGTCTAAAGCCAGCAGTGATCTAAACAACTGAACCCTGGGTAATAGCATGTCTTGGAAAATAACGTGTAAAGATGAATAGTTTGACACAGGCTCTTTGGTGAATTTAAGATCAGTTAAAGAGCAGTAGCAGATGTCTAGTAGAAGCAGGTCTGTGGAAATGGTTTATATCTTCTGAGATTTTTTAGTCCTGCATATTTGGTTTGGAGCAGAAGGAAGAGAGGATGTCACTGAAGGCAGCAAAATAAACTGACTCTCACATCTTCACCTGCTGTTACTCAGGGGGAATGTGATGCTGTGGCATCTTCCATACCTCTTGTTTTGAAATTCATCTAACATTACTCAGAAGAGAGACTAAAGTGTCTGCATCTAAGTCTGGGGGGTGAACGGTGGTCCTGTTTTGGGGGCAGGGGGGAAGGACAGTTCACTGTTAGCAATAATTTTTTCATGGCCATGCACAGCAACTGCATCTGTTCTCGCACTCAGGCAGAGTTAGAGGAAGGATGTAAGACTGTCAGAATAAACAAAGTGGCAAGACCAAGTGGCAGGAAAAATGTTAGAGAAATCCTTTGCTGTATGTTTGGTTTATTTATTTACTCTTCTTTTTACTTCCTTATTTAGTACTTAAGCTTTCTCTCTCCTTTTTTTGACCAATTCATAATTGGTATAATTTTTATCTCAGTTTACCTCACATTTTGAATTTTCCTTGGCATATAGCTTTCAGTTGCTGAGTAGAAGTAGATGTAAAACTGATACAAATAACGGAAAGAGCTGCTTCTCCCTGGATTTAGCGACCAGTTAGACAAACGTTTATATAAAGAGTTCCTGTTATCTTCTGAGGTTTGGGTATCTATGTAAAATCAGGACTGGAATTTCTCTGTACGTTGAAGCAGACACTGTGTAATTACATTGAATTTGCCAGGAGCCCAGTGTGAAGCTTCCCCTGTGTGCTTCTGATCTTCATACAGCAGGTATGGAACCAGCTGTAAAGCCAAGTGATGTCCCTGGGAAGGGCAGACCCAGGCTGGCAATGGGAGACGTCCTTTGGGCAGTCACTGTGAGAACACTGAAGAGTAACTAAAAATAGATGGATTTTGTTGCCTTTGTGTTTTACGCCTTCATCTTGAGTGTTAGTTACAACAAGATGAATGGCAGTAGAGGCAAGACATTCCCCGTTGCCTCTTTCTAGTGAAAGCTATTAAACGGCTTTTGAGTGTGCCTGCATCATTCTTGGTTTGTTTTCTTTCAACTTGGGCTCGTTTCTCTCATCGCTGTGAGTTCATTACTACTGTGAGATCACTCTGTGCAAAGACTGATTTAATACATGGAGGTAGATCTTCAACTGGTGTAAATCAGCCTTTAATGTTCTTGGGGTTTGAATGATTTACATCACTTTACGATGCAGTCTTTACCTCCGGGCTTAAAATTTATAAGCCAAACAATTTATATTGCAACCATTTCACACTGTTTTACATAACAAATATTTTAAGTCCATGGTCTCCTTGGATCCTAATTTTTGGGTAAAGTTTTTAGTTATGTCCAGGCAAATGATTACAGTTATTGATCACGTGCTTTTCCAGGCAGATCTTAATTCATGAAGTTCCTTTAAACTAAAGAAGCATCTTGTTTGCTGCTGCATGCCTTTGTCCACTACAACTAATTACCAAGACGTATGCATAAGAAAAAGCATTTCTGTTCTCATCATCCTTCCCTGGCTGTGATTCATTCCAGGTTGCCACAGTCAAGTATTTGTAGCATCACAGTTCATTACTGCTTAAGTGAGTTTGATGTCACAGAATCGTTGTTTTCTCCCCTGTGCCTCTAGTTGAGAAGAGGAACAGACTGTAATTAGGAGGGAGCTGCTGCTGTGGTACATGTGCACGTGCGTGGTCTTGGAAATCAGCAGTGATAAAGGAGAGAATACCCCAAAATAGAGCATTTTAAAGAGAGTTATTAAAAGATATGATTTGAAAGTGATGACTGAAAAAATGGTTTGAAGATGATGCTATATGAAAGATAAAAGGCAGTTTGTGCACTAAAGTTGATTTTGTCCTAAAGGAGTGAAGCAGGATTAAGAGTATTTATATCCAACTTGGATTAGCTGACAACTCGATTCCAGAATATTTGGTTAACTGATAGATACATTCAAAGAAATTGGATTCCAGTGCTGAGAAAGAGCAACTACAAGCCAAGAGTTAAAGTGTAAGAAATAGTGGCATGAGTCTCAGAATGAGCAATTTCTGGTATTTTCAGGTACCATTCTGTTTCAGGGGTCCCTGCTCACACTTCACCCTGTTCCCCACTGGGCTGGTCAAGTGTTTGTTGAGTTGCATCATAACCAGAATGACTGAAATTATTACAGATAAAGTAACTGTATTTGGTGGCACAAAGGGCCATCTGGATTTGTTAAATGCGGATGGTTTCCCGCACAGCCCCACAGCAGCTCTGCTGTACCAGGAGCAGCCCATCGAGCTGCTGCCTGCTCATCGCTGGCGGGTGCTGGAGGGGCACAAGGGTGGCCCTGCAGGGAACTGCGGGGGGTCCTCAGGCTGATGGCTGGGGAAGGGCTTCTGGTTTGGTTATTGGGTTTATTTGGAGATTTCAGTTAGCAGTCACACAAGAAGCTGTGTAGAAGCATAGCCCTGTGGCGGGAACTGCCCAAAGAGCGTGGCTGTGACAGCCCTGGTGGCTGCAGGGGCTGGTGCCCACAGGCTGCCTTCCCCTTTTCCCTCGTAACCTCTCTTTTGCCCCGAGTTTTAAGGTTGTGTTAAACAGTCATGTATCATCTGTGTTTTACTTTGGCTACATCTTTTCTTATTAGAGTGGATGAAGGAACTAGTGGCCTGAAAGCCAGTCAGCTTTTCCCATGTCTAATCAAAGTATTGGATTACTGCAAATACAGTGTCAGGTTCTGAACACAGCGGCTCCTTATACCCACTAACTGCTGTTGTGATACTGTGGAGTGTCCAATACCAGTAATACAAGTAGATACACTGTGTAATCAGTACAGATATTTTAGATTTTTTTTTTAAACACAAAAGTGAGGAAATTAATACCCAGTGTTTGCATTAGTGCAACATCAAAATTATAATTGTAATAGTCCAAAGTCAGTGATAAAAATGTTCCATAAACCAAACAGAATTTCACCAATTTTCTTCATACTATTCCATGCTCAGTTACAACATGACTACTAATGCAAATACTATTTTTTCAAAACCCTATGAGGATTATATTATCAGTGTTAGATGTCCAAATATTAACTTTGAAAATGTCAGAAGATACACACAGTGAAAGTGATTTAATGATACTGGGAAGCCGTAACATATTTAACACCTGATTTTGAAGTTTTAAATTTTAAGTTTGTCTTCATTAATGCCAGTTCTTATTTGACACTGGGGCTTTTTAACAGCATTGTCAGCAACTTTGCCGGTATTGCTGGCAAATGACAGTGTCATTTAATTTTAGAAAGTTTTTTACATCCATTACTTTACTTTTCCTTTCAATAAAGTTATTTTCCTTGACAAACAAACCAAAAATACTCAAACAAAATCAAAGAAGAAGAATAATGTTAAGCCTTTTTTAACAGTTTGTAGGATCACTGGTACCACTAGTAAATAATATGAGGAAATTCTCCAATATTTTGCACACTAGCTGAAGGTTCTTCAATCTGTTTTCTTTTGCTTCTAGAGCAGTAAGGAGATATGTTCTGATTTTTACAATCAGTTCATTGGGCTTGTGATACCACAGTGAAGATACCACTTATCAGGACATTGAGAGCAGTCTCTCAAAGTGGAGTTCAGGCTATGTTCTAGTATCAATATTTTTTGTTAAGGTAATCAGATGGTTTCCATAATGTGGGCTGAGACTCACTCATTTGACCTCACCGATGGAAAGGCTGTGGCTCCGTGGGCCTTTCTGTAGCTTGTGTTATTGCTGTGATTCTGCAACACTTCATTCCTTGTTTTAATTCAAAGTCTCAGCTCTTGTGACAAAGTGATGATGAGCAGTACCATAGGTAGTTGCTTGCTCCATTCAGGGTAATAGCTGTTAGACCCCAAGTTTTTTTTGAAGTCCCACAAGTAACAAATGAGAAAATCTCAGTGTCCAATTGTGTATGGTACTAGTGTATTATTTTACACAAAATAACAAAAAAGCAGCACCAAAAATTGTAATGATAATTAGTTTCCCCAGCTATGCAGGAGAATTAGGCATTTGTTAAGGCATTAAAAAGCAGGGGACATAAACCAATCAGTCAAAATATGCTGTTGATCGGTGTCCTTAGGATGTGCATTTTTACTATTGGATTCAGTCCCAGAATTATTTGGCTCTGTTTTGTGTAACACGGAGAACTTCAGCTCTCGTGGCCTTGATATAATGCAGCCTTATATTGTCACAGTTTTTTGGGGGTAACCACTGTGGAGAAGGGAGATGCACATTTCATGAGGATCTATCTGATTGGAACACATCTGGTGCAAATCAGTAAAATACCACCTGCAAGTTAAGCCTTCACTACTCTTTCTTGTATACTACTACTAGTTTTTTAAGGGTGCAAGAGGAGATGATGAAGATGAGTCCAATTGGTAGATCCTAGCAGCTAACTGGACTTTTTCCAGTATGTTCTAAATTACAGCAGGGTGTAAGATGGGAACATGCAGAGGGGGAAAGGTAGGAAAAAGGAAGATGCAGCAGGTATTGAACAGCAATACAGACTGATATGAATACAGATTAACTCAAAGTGAGACCTGGGTAGGATCTTAAAATTGATGTAGATGAACTCCATAAAAATTCACTATATGTTTCAGTAAGGTTTTCTGAAAATCATTCTGACATAGAGTATATATTTTTGATACTTCACAGTGAGAGCAAAAGCAAAGTATACAGATTTTTAAATAGTTCTTCTAAGGTCAAATTAGAAGATCTTTCAGACCCATTAACTAATCACACATTTTAAAAAAATCTGTTTAAAACATTCCATTGTTCTCCATAAATATTCATGTTTATTTTAATAAGTGCTTTACAGATTTATTTTAATTCCACCTAAAACCCTCTAGTGGCTAGGAAACTTCATATTCAAGTCCAGGTGTACAGACAAATCTGGAATGTGTTTCTAAGATGCTGTAGCATAGTTATTAAGAGTATTATTAATGACAGCTATTTTTGTTGTTGGTTTTGATTGCCACAAGAGAACACAGAAGCTTGCAGCTGGGATTCTTTGAAGCAACATTCTATTCTTTAGGGAGCTGTTATTTCAATAAAAACAATGAAATCAGTTAGCATAGGTAATAAAATAATTATAGTAATTTATTTTGGCTATTAAGTGTTGAATCCCCTTAGCTAATCATCCACTTAAAGCTGTTACTCAAAGTGCCCTGGTTGCTTTTGCCTTAAACATCATGAATTCTTATTCACTGATAAATCCATTTTTAATAAATTCCTGCTGTGCTTTTCTGCTAGTGTTAATCTGAACACTATCAATAATGTAACGTTACCCAAAACAAGTAAAGGATATTTCCCATTGTCCCATCAATAAGAACAGTCGTTCCTTGACTTCTTTGTACCTGATTACAGCCATACTTGAAGCTCCCTTATTTGGAGTTAGAAAAAGCTCTTTGCTCACAAACAAAACCAGTATTGGTGAGGAGTTTGCTCATGGGGTGTTCAGATAACCGTGTGTGAGCTGCCCGAACATGCTTCCTTCCAGCAGGTGCATCTGCAGAAGCACCCATCTTCCAGTACAAGAGAAGCACAATAATTATTGCTCTGAAACTGATACAAATTGTTCCCTTTGATCTGTTTAAATTTTTCTTCATTTTACTTTGTTGTGGCTTCTAATAAGCCCTTTAAATGACCAAAACCAAAACAGACAAAGGACAATTTTCGTCTTAACTCAGAAAATAGTGTTAGTCTTGCTTAAGAGAAGAACTCTAGTTCTTCCTTTCTTTTACAGTGCAAGAGTGCAGGGAACCTGTTAAAAGCCTGGTTCTAACTCCTCTTTACAGAATGACTGTGTTTATTTGCAGAGATCAGAATTTGATTCTTCAGAATGTTATCACTAAAGTAGTACTGAAGAAATTAATCATTATAGACTAACTGACAACAGTCACAATCGGTCATCTTTCAGAGGAAACATTTTTTTGTGTTTTAATGTCATTTACCTTGAACAGACTCAACTGCTCATTTCCTGAGACAGAGGACAGGGAAAGCTTTGTATGCCAGAGATGAACGCATATATATGCGGTATAGAATTAAGATACTATCAACTTGTCTATAAATGTGTCATCTAAAAATCAATTGAAATCAGTAAAAAATGTTGCAAAGACTTCAGGAGACTTACAATCAGATTTCATGGGCCATATTCAGCAGGAGGTGTAAACATGACTACATCCAGGTATGTGAATGGTTCCAGTGTAAAGCAGTCTCATTCCTTTTCTCTAAGTCCCAGCCTTTCAAGCATATGACAAAATGAAAAATCCCTCAGTGAAAAACTGTGTATCAGTAGCAACAATCTATATTGAAGTTGGTGCTGCAATGGTAATTTTAGCTACTTTACTATTTTATCTCTCAGGCCACAAAAAGTGAGAGCTTCTAAAGTAGTAAAACTGCTCAAGGAAGAAAACTGAATTTTGAAATAAGTGGAAAAGAGGTTCCAGGATTTGGGCAATCCAGAGTGTGGTTGCATTGATCACAAGGGTTTGGAAAGGTTGGCAACTTGCAGAAGAGTGTTTGGGATGGCAGTTGCTGGGTTTTTCTGTTCGTATGTTGGTTTGTATTTTGCCTCGTAATGCTTAAGTGGTGACTATTTTCAGGCAGTTTCACTGTTTGCTACTCCTGAAAGTACAGGGACAATCCATCAAGAGTTCTCTGAAACTGAGAAGAAAACATTATCTTGGCTTGAATATTTTAAGGGGGAAAAAAAAACAGTTATCCTTTTGTTAGGTATGGGAACTTTTGCACTCCAATTAAATGTTAATTTAAGTTAATTTTCTCAGAAGTTGAGCAAAATCTCTCAGGCTCTGATAGAATTGATGCGCCACTGAAAGCATTCTCTAGATCTCTGCTTTTAAATAGCAACTGACTTAGGATGCTGGGAAGACTGTTATTAAGGGATTTTGATATCCATATTTCTCTCTTTTCTAAGGAGGTTTTCTGTTTTCTTTTTGGAAGGATATAAATTAATATCTTTTGGGAGTTTCAGTCAGGGAGTGAAGAGAAATGTAAATTCTTCATTGCATCATTTTATTCTTTTAGGAATCACATTTTACTCACAGCGAAGTAACAAAAATTGCTGTCTTTCATGAAAAGGATTAAATTAAACTCTGCTGCATAAGATATTCTGACAATTCCTATAGAATGTAATGATGAATGTTTTGATAAAAATGATCTTTCTAAGGAATGTCTTTAAAATATATTTATTCTCTATCTTCAAGGTTTTAGTGGATTAAATATACCTGAATATTTTTTTGCATTTCTGACTGTTAATACCTAACATGGAGGTTTCTTTCTCTTTATCGTGCCTCTAAATCTATTATTCCCTTACATATATTAGTAGAGGCAATGTCAAGGTCTCCTTTAATATGAAAGTGAGGGAGTGGTGAGATTATATGGTTATTGGCCCCCATGAATGAATTCTGCAATGCACAGTTTGGGATAACCTATAACATAAAAAGCAAAAGAAATACGTTCTTCTGCTCAGCTCTGATAACCCTTATAATGAACCTGCAATATCATTCTTCCAGTCAAAGTTGCTGTAACTAGTCTACTAATTGTTCGTTTATAATTAATTAAATTTAAATAAGGAAGAGTTGAGATTTCTTGGAAGTGTAAAAACTCTTCCAGTCATTAGTCTGCTTCAAAAATGGAAATTTAAAGTCTAATCTGATAAACACAGGTGTGATTAAAGTAGTGTTAGTAACTTAATTGACTTCATTTGGAATAATAAAAAGTTAAATGCTGAGCCAATTGTTCATGACTTTGAAATACAACCTGGCTATTTTAATAGTTTATAGTTTGTCTTTCATATTCGGTTATTTAATGTGTAATTTTCTTGGATAGAAAACTGCAAATTTTGATTTACTTTTCAGTAGCAAAACAACTGGCAAGAGAAAAGTTAGGCATACATTATGCCATGTTTTTCGTCAAGCCTCTGCTCTAGACAACATTTGATTACTGAGCATCACAGCTTTCATGTGCATAAAGAAAAAAGCTTGAAAACGTACCAAAAATATTTTATAGAGGGGAAAATACATAAGATTAAAAAAATACTGTTTAGAGGTTGCACTTTGTAAAGAGAGTATCATGTTGTGAAACAGCCTGCTAATGGGTTCTGACTGCTTTTGTTCATCAGCATTTAATTCAAAGTTGCCTTTAAATCTTAGACCTTCTTTATTTTCAGAAGTGATAAATGTTGGAAAGGGGAAAGGCAGTAGCACCAGAAATACAAATTTTCAGGCCAGAGAATGTGTTACGGTGGTGGTCAATTTAGTGATATTACTGTATAAAATCTTACATTAAAAAAATTAGTAAAAAGGCACTCCAAGCTCATGGTCAAACAGTACAGTACCCACAGACTTTTCCAGTCACCATGAAGCTTTTTGTCTCTTAAAATGCAGCGAAATCTCTTCACTTAGAGGCAAGGAAAAAATTCTGTAAGTGATTTAACACACTGGATAACCTTTTCATTAGACAATTATGTATTTCAGTCCATGAGATATGAAGTGTATATTTTTTGTAGTACATTTTCAGATGTCAATGACCCTATTTCATGGAATATAAGTCACACTGTGAATTTAAAGATCTGAAGAAAATCAATAGATGAGACATTGAAGACTCTTATATCAACTGAAAATATTTTTTTAGGTTTTTTTCTCTCTCTTTTTTAATCTTCTTGCTGAAAGCTCAACCCAAACATCAAAAAAATCATTGAAAGACTTGGATAATAATTACTAGAGTCTTGGATTTTTCTGTAAAGAGCTTTTGTACCCTGGCAGTATTTGAAGTCCTAATCCACTAGGTACAATACCTCTGGGTAAGACACCAGGAGAGAGTTAATCCATTGAGCAGTAAAAGTATTGCTCTACATCAGTTTTAAGAGTCTCTTACCTTCACAATCTATGAAACCCAAATCATGTAGACACAATTCACATTAAACTAATTAGACTAATTAACATAATTACATTTATAATTGCATATGCGTGCATTTGGTGTTAATAGTAGGGGAGACATTTTCACAAACATACATTTCGCTAGCACCTTAATCAAAATTAAAGAAACTAGACTATCCTTTAACATGTTTCCCCCCATAGTCCCCATATTTGTGTGCAAAGCAATCACCTTGTTCCTGTGTATTTCTCACTTGTCTCACAGATTTGAAAGTTCAGTTTGGACACTTTAAATTTTAAGAGCAAGCCCCATTCTCAGAAGTGCCCAATTAGGAATTTAAATACATGTTTCTCAGAAAGAAAGACGATCACCATGTGCACTGATTATATGTAATCCAACAGGTTTAATCCTGGAAAAATTGCCATTTATGAACACTTTAGTGATTGTAGGGATACAATTGTATATTCTCTTATTAAAGCTGTTTAGGATTTGCAAACAGGCAGAGCTTTGAAGTTCTCTGCTTAATTCCCTTGTATGCATGGACATAAACTATGAAAATCACTCTAACAGTGAAAAATGAGAGGAAATGAAAAATACAACAAAGTGGAACAACAGCCCCAATCAAACTATCACAAATTTCAAGGATACTTATCCTGCCACTTAGTCAGAGTTATAATCGTTTAACCTTTTTGAATTCACTAAATACCAGGGAAAATGGCAATTCTTAATGGTTGCGTTTAAACAAAAAACATATTTTCAAAAAGTCTGCAGAGTAAATATTTATTAAATATTATTCAGTTGGTTTCTATTCAGGAAACGGGGGTTGTTGGAAGGACTCTGAAAGACGTGTGGATTTGTCTCAGACAAATAATCAGATTTATTTATGATGAAGCAAAACCCCAGTTTCTGGTATTATTTAAAAAATATGTATTTATGTAGTAACATCTCAGAAGTTTTTGATAGTTTTCATCATTGTCATTTCTTGTTTTATGTCTTTATGTTCATTGCTAGTTAAAACTATGAAGCATAAGCAATGAGGAAAACATCTTCAGGTTACAGAAAGTCCGTGTTTCTGAAGATATGCTTGTGTTTCCTTTAGCGTATTTTTGTTTTAGTTGGTTGATACTCTATTTCTCAAGTAGATTTGTTCACATAAATTGATAAGAATTTATCTTAAGGCTATGTTCAGCATAACAATACATAGGAGAATGATTATGCATCTGAAAAGTTGCTAACAAGGTAATTCAGAAGTTAAAACATCCTAAAATATCAACTGTGAGTCTCGAACCGAGTTGGCAAGCATTTTGGCTCAAAAAATTTGTCTGTGCTTTACTTCTAATCATGGTTAGTTTTAAGAAACTACTGCTATTGAACTTCTATCTGTAACGCAGTATTGTAACAGTTTCATTCATTTCATAATGCATCATTCTGCTTTTGGGTACTGAAGCAATACCGTAGAGGCTGTG
>VZTO01014451.1:0-38643 GCA_013400615.1 Syrrhaptes paradoxus | reverse complement strand
TCTCCGTTATGCCAATAAGATCAGCTGGCAGGTCTGAGCCAGCTGGGAACTTCTGGGAGGAGTCCAGGGATGTAAAAGGAGCCCAATGACAGCTGGAAGCACATCACCCCCCCCCCCGAGCAAGCCCTGGGGACACAGGGTCTTGGATGCAATGCTCCAAAGCAATTGTGTTGGAAGCTGTTAATTAAACACAGTTTATTTTGGCTTTCGTTGATACACACTAAACCAGATTTAAAGCCAGGCTGGATTAAAGCAGTGAGATTGTACTTTACAAGAGCTGTACCTTTCATGTTGCTTTGATTAATTACAAGCAACACCAAAACAGCTCTTTTCCCCTATCAGTTTTCTCATCAGTGCTACTTTGGGTAAGAATATTTAATGAAAAACAACTGCATTATGAGAAAGAGCTTTTGTAGGGATTTTCAGACCAAATACTTGGATGTTTCTAGAAGCCCAGCTTGGTAACAATTATAAAAACCAGTCGGTGTAACCTAGAGACTACAAGGAAATGCCATCGCCTGCTGTGGGCTCCTGGGCAGCAGCTCCATATTCTAAAATCAGAGGAGCAGGAATCTTCATTTTTAAATATGCCAGATTATCAGCTTTTAAGTAAATGCTCAGATGTTTCAACCTAGTACGTACTATATTAGGAAAACCTAACGATTTTTGTGTAGGTGGTTCTGACAGAACCTGGCACGTGTTGAATTTCCCAGATAAGGTTATTTTGTTGAATAAGTGATGAAAACAATTTTTATGAAGTCAAACCCTGTGACCTGCAAGTTGAAAACTTTACTAAAACCAGGTCATCCTCTCTACAAACAGAAATTTGCAGTCTGCATTCTCACACTAGCCACTATCCGTTTTGTGCCAAGAACACAACAGGCACCATCTGAGACAAGACAATCTCTCCCCTAAGGAAACCTAAAACCCAGCAGATGACGTGTTCTGGAGGCCTTTTAGGAGTTTGGCTTTGTGCATCGGTAGAGTCACTACAGTTCACAAGAAAAAAACTGAAGTATTTGAAAGGATGAGGAAGTCAAAGCTTTGATCTCTCAGATAATTTTGCATTGTCCCAGATTAAATCTTCCAACCAAGGGTTGTTGTTCAGCAAATCCCTGCAGGCTGTGGAGACATCCAGCTTCTGCTCCAAGCTCCTGGGGCCCTGCAGGAGAGCTACCAGTTGTCTTCAGAAGAGTGTGCCTATGGATGTTACACATCACATCTAACATGCAATCCTCTCAATTTTAACTGAGAACTAGTTCTTTTTTAGGATGATCTAGAAACCACATAAAAAAGGACAAAATTGCAGCAGAATTTAGATAACATCATTTAGTTTCACAATTTCTTTCATCCTTGTTGAACGCAGCCAGACTTTTTATATAAAACCCAGGAGTTCATTTATTCAGCTAACATCTCCTTACCTGTGAGCATTTCTCCCACACTGCAGAGTCTTTTTTGCAAAGGGCATCACCTCACAGCACACACTTTCACATCTGTGTGACAGTCTAGGGACAGTTACACAAAAAGATGAAGGGACAATTTATAGGTCTAACCCTGCCGGATGACTGATTGTTGTATTGTAAGCAAAATTCAATTAGGAGAGTTTGCAAGATCAGCCTCTATGCTTGTTAGCAACCAGCACAGGGCAGCTATGTTTTGGCTGCCTGTTGAGTGAGCAATTGAAAGACAATTGCATCCAGCCAGGGAAATGTCCAAAGAGCTGTACAGTTCAGGAATGAGGGAGGTTTCCAAATAAAATCGGCCTGAAAGGGCTCGATCCACAAAATTATTACAAGGTTCCAAGTTTGCCAACAAAACTTCAGCATTACCCTTATAAGAAGTCTTTCATACATGGCATTTTGTTTGCCTGCCTCTAACAATAAACAACTTAACCATCAACTTTTGCAGCTGTCACAGCTGTAGATTCTGAAGATCAGGATCTGGCTTCTACAGTTGTGTCCAAGAGCTCCTGATACAAACCATCTATGCCAAGAAGTTCAGGAAGGCCTCAGAAGTACTACACACAAGTCATGGACTTATATATCTCCCTGGTCCTCTGCTCCCCAAACCATCAGCTCTTTCCCACAAAGCTCCTCACTTTACAAGGGAGGGGTCTAATAATTGAAGGCTCTTCCAGGGACGGATTTATTAGAGGTGTCTAAGAGACAGATGAACCTGAAGGTGTGTCTCTTGTTCTATCTCCCCACCACCTGCAGCAAGAGTTTAAACTGAATCTGATTTTTTTTAGATAGATTGGAGTTGGGTAGTGTCCTTCCAAGTAACTAGGACTTGTCACAAATCCTAAATGACTTAACATCATATAAGCACCAGGAGAGTCTGGGGATGGACCTAACCCAGAGAGGAACACTGTGGCCAGTGAGACAGCACAGTCAAGCAAAAGACTTTTAAGTTTTTCCCTTCGAAGCTCCAGTGTGCAGTTCCCTGGCTGGGAGCAATCCCATGAGCAGTGACCTGGCAAGATTATTCAGCACAGAGTTTTAATATATACAGTCTTTATTTACACCAACCTTCTCACCTACTGCTTGGAGGCTTTTATTAAGGTCACTAAGATCTGACGCAGCTCAGATGCACAAATTTCAGTAAATTTTGGTGCCACATTGCCAGATAACTTCAAAATATAAATAATTATTGAAACGGTCCCAAAGAAGTTTGTGACTATTGTGAAGGGACTGATGGGTTACAGGGAGAGGAGCAGAAAGTACAAGGCAGAAAACCAACGTATGGTAGTTAGAAGTTTCCTGGAGTCTTCTCCAGGCCCAGGTTTTGCTGCTCCCAGCCCTCAGTTTCTTTGCATGCAGAACCCAGCAAATTAAGTCTTAAGCCATTATAAAAATTTGCTTCATGTCAGAAGCATTTGGTACTCTCGGGATGATGCATTCAGCACAGTCTGACAGCCAGCACTAAACAATGGCAGCAATTTCCAGTGGGACCAGAGCCTGGACACAGTGTAAGATACAAAGGCACCACCAGGAAGACACCCTCAACTTCAGCTGCTTTGGAGTCCTGCATTTTAGCCAGCAAATGGAGTTACCTTGTCACCTGCAAGAGATAATCACAGCACGAGAAGTAATCAGACTAAACAGGCACTGTCCAGCCACTGAAACTAATACCTTATAGCTGCACTCTGGATTAATGTTGCATGGCTACTTTCCTTAGAAAATTAGAGGATTCTAATGTTTACAGAGTCTTGAAGCTTCCGAATAGTTAAGCAATCATCACTGTTTTCTTTTTCTACAAGGGGGAACTGAGGAAGGGTTCCCAGTCGCAGAGGGGCTGGACAAGCAATGATGCACACGTAAGTCCCAACTCCACATCCACAGGAGAAGGTTTATCCTCCCTGAACTTCTGACTTGCCTAACAAAACCAAATACACATCAGCTGCTCACAACTGTCTACAGATAATGGAATTATTTACTGATTAAACTGTTCCATGAACAATATTCAAGTACTTCCTTCTCCCCATCTGCTTCACTGTTTTATCCAATGTGATGAACAGGTTGAGGTTGCTGCCTCATTTTTTCTTTCATTTCCTTCTCATAATTAACCACATCGGCTTTTTCCAGCAGCATGAGAAACACCTCATTCCTTGTTGAAATTGACAATAGATTCAACAACAACAATCACTGTATCCTGTTGGAATTATACCAGCTCTAGAGAGATGATATGGATTAAAAAAAAAAAAAACACAAACTTTCTCTGATACCCTCTGTTACAGTTTAATGTTTCAGGAGGGAAGCAGTCAAAGATACAAGATGAAAATATACAGCACCTTCTTCACCTTTCATCCATTCAAAAAAAAGAAAGAATACAATCAGCAAACACAAACTACTTCTCTGCTGGTCGATAGCTGGTAAAACAATCTGCAAAGAGTCCCTGACCTCAATTGAGCAACCTCTGAAATGATGTATGATCCCAAGATCTGCCATTTGACCAGGTGTGAGGTCAAGAGCGCGCCCATCCCCCAAACAAGCCATCACTAGCAACCACAATCAGAATTGGATTTGAACTCAGAGGTAAGGAACTAGACTGTATTGATCTTCTTCTCTGGAATTCAATGACTCAGCGGGGAGCCCAGAAATCTGAAATTATGGGCTGAGTATAAAATTCTGCTCTCCTGTTATTTCTAGGCAGTGTCCCTTACAGAAAGCCAATCCACAACTTTTAATTTGGTGTCTGTCTCTCTAGCTTTCTTTAGCTATAATTAACTGGTAAATATACAATTACATTTGAATTGTTACTGTTCTAATTATTGAAATAACCTACATTTGTTAGAATTTTATTCTTTTACTCACGCTCGTTAATGATATCTAAATGTCAAGCAAAAAGCATCTCCGTGCGTACATTCATCTTACTGTACAAATTTATTCACTGAGCAAAGGTCAGGAATTTGCTGAATTACAAATGGAATTGTTTAGAGTAACTTAGTATAATTTAGTGAAAGCTGCGCTCAATTTGTTCAGCCCAGCATCCTGGAAGTTCCCACAGAAAAAATATTGTGCCTGATGCATTAAGTGCAAATTGCATTATAAATTCATTTATAATTAAAACCGCGATTTCTGTGACTCCTGCCAGACCCCACGTTCTGCTGAACAGACACATCACTCTAACCCTTGCTGTTCCTGTATCTGTCTGTTTTAATCTTCATGACAGGTAAGTCTCTCTGCACCCCTGGGAAACGCACATGAGGCAGGAGTTAAGCGGCGTTTTCACAACTCTGAAATGATTGGAGCAGCGGCATGGGAGCAGCCACCTCTCCATCTTCCCCAAGGCTGCACTGAGCACACCAGCCTCGAAAGCAAACTTGGGGTGTCTCTGCCAGCTGGGCTGTTGCTCAGGAGACTCTGCCTGTCTCGCTCCAGTGATGACCCAGGAGAGAGCAGGGATTTGGTCCCTTTGACTAAATGCCTAGAAACACCAAAGAAGGAGCCACTGAGGACATCCAGCTCCTTGCACTGCTCAGTGCCCATCTCTTTGCGTACTTCTGCTGCTGTCCTCTCCTACAGGAGACATCCATACCTGCCTTAGTGCCCTCCTTGGGACAAGGCCCCAGTCAACACAGTGTCATTTCTAACCCCCCCAGCAGCTTGTCTGCTGCCCTCTCACGTTGCCAGCAGTGATAGCACAGCCTGGACACTGTGCAAGGTGGACACCAGAGTACGGGCTGTGCAGTCAGCTCCTCCCTACCTTTCTCTACCCCCATGTTTCTGTGGCAAACAGCACATCATGGGCTGTGGTAGTCCGAATCACTGCATCAGCACAGGTACTGAGGTAAATCATTAGAAAAAAAAACGCAAAGAGCATCTACCAAGGGAAAAAAATAGGAAGATACAGCATGTGCTATAAACCACTGCATCACTGGGAAGATGCCTCTGATACCAAGCTTAGCTCTGTAGTGAAACAGGTATTTATCACTGCAGAAATTCAAGCACAGACCCAGGAGCCGACAGAGACAACGCTTCTCCCTCGGGAGTGATACACAGCCCAGTACTGATCCATCTACACTGAGCATCCCTTTACTTATCTCCCCCAGCACAGCAGTATTTATGGCACATTCCCCACGGGACAGCACTGGTCCCAGTATCACATCATCACAGTAGCACTTCACCCAGGATCCTGCCAGGCCAGGACACAGGTCTAAGCTTTCCTTGTGAATTGTCAGTTTAAAGCAAGGTTATGTTACCCTTGGTCAAAAGGGCAATGGAAGCGTAACTTAATTACCAAGTATTATAATGCAGATATTCTGAGAGGCTTCAGGAGGAAATTGGCACCATTCTGATGGAATATTCCACGTGGTTAACAGCAATTTCATGCAGCCTCAGAGAAGACAGGCAGTTATCTAGATCTGATGAAAGGTAAGAATGACACACAGGGTTATTTTTTCCTTACATAAAGTATAGCCATATATTTTCAGGCTATATAGCTTATGTTTTTAGATGAGAAGAAAGCACAGCAAGAGAACACCCACTAAAGTCAAGCTGAAAACAAATTGAATGAAATTCAAGAGGACAGTGGAAAAATACAGGATAAGAAGGAGATGGCAAAGCAACCAGTTAATAGAAAAGGGCCAGGGCATCACCACAAATCACAAGTTAGCAGTGCCCCACGAACATTGTGTGCATTCATGCAGAATGAACAAACATCCTGCTACACCTGGGAGGGCTGGAGGTGAGTACCACCCAGGAATCAACAGCTCTCAGATCTCATCAGGAAAACCAACTGTAGCCTTGGGCATGTGTTTCAGATGTGTACAAACTGAAGAGACACCCCGGGAGACTAACAGGAATGACACCAGTGACAATGGAAATATGGTCTTGGAGGAAAGGCTGGATTAACTGGTGGTTAGGCACATAACAGGGGGGAGAAAGCTGAGGAGAGACTTCATAGTTCCCTTGAAAGACATAAAAGGTAGCCACGGAGCAGAAAAAAACAAGTTGTCTCTCAGGCAGCAAAACCGAAGGGTTTAAATCAGCAGGAGACAGGCAGACAAGAGGAAGGACTTTTTAACAGTAAAGATCTGGAGCAGGTTGGCTGGGTAAGCTGTGAAGTCCTTGATGAATGTAAGTAAAGGTAAGGTACTGCAGGCATAGTCCACCCTCTCTTGGGGACAAGGAATGGCCTCTGACTTCTGCAGGTGCCTATGGAGACCTGGCCTCTATGGCTGCACCAGCCCTGGAGGAAAACAAATCCCTATGTGCTTTGAATCACCCTCTCCATTAGGATATCCGAAGACTAAGCAGCTCTCATCATGCTCTGAAATGTACTCAGGACCACATGAGGATGGGTTTGCCCTACTGACCAGGACTGTGAGGTAGATGCTTGTGAAGTAACTTCCAAGGGACCTGGAAGAGATGCTCCTTGTGCCTGTTGTGCTGCAGGCTGGTAAGGAGAGCCATGGGCTCGGCAGGGGGATTGGACTAGATGATCTTTCGAGGTCCCTTCCAATCCCTAACATTCTGTGATTCTGTGATTCTGTGATTTCTCAACACCAGCAGTGACCAGACAAACCTGACCTCCCCAGCACACTCATCTCCTGATTCATTGGAAAAAAATTAAACAACCTGCACAAGGAGGATGAGCAGAAAGAAGCCAACAGCACTGGAGGGGAAGCTCAGCTTGGCAAAGTGCTGTCACAGCAGCACGTGAAGCTGGGAGCTACAGAGGTCCTGGAGGGTGGACAGCAAGCAGTCTCCATGGGAGGCACCAGCTACTTGTGCTGTGTTTGGTCCACAAACCCTTTTACCTCTTGTTAGATACTAAAAAATTCTCCAGTCTCCATCGAACAGCTCCTGTCAATATTAATTCTCCCTCAAGTGGCTTGCTATTCACAGCCAGATAACTAAAGCAACACTCATTACTTTAATTAGTGGAGACAAAAAAAAAAAAAAAAAAAAAAAAACAAAAACCACACAGCCAGGGACTGTATTGCAAAACAGTCATTTTATTTGAAATGTCTGTCCATGAGCTTAAGCCAAAAATGCCTAACCTCTGCCCACAGGATTTGTAAACACGTTTCTGCATATGTTGTCTACATGACAGAATTTCTTTTCTGCTAAAGAGAGTTACAGCAAAGCAGAAAATACACTTCCAAAATTTTCCAGGACAGATGCACCCAGAAAGACATTTTATAGCTGGTACTATGAAACCCAAGACCTCACTAAAGCAAAGAGACCAAGAACCAGAAAGCCCATCAGTTTCTTCAGCACTCTACCATAGCTGGAGCTTGCACCTGGACTTAATTCAAAATTATGGTTTAGCACAGGGAAGATATACTTTTCTGGGCTTTTTCTTTACAATCACTCAATCAACACCCCCTTGCCAGTAATGAAAATTCATCACATGCTTAACCTTGTTCCTTGATGAGTCTAGCTCCAACCAGGAAAGCAGGAGGTAGACGTGGCAGATTACACCCCGGCAGCTGTGAAACCCTGGGAGCACGCCTGCCTGTGCAAGGTTCTGCCTCAGCAGTGAAAGACCCAATTACACTCATCATTTTTTAATTAGGAAATGACATGTGATTTACAAGCCTTAGTGCAGTGTGGTATTTGAACAGTCAGGAGTGACATTTCAGAACAGCATTAGAGTAACTTTTTCTTCCCTTGCCCCCCCAAGTCATTCAAGCAAGTTGTTCAGATGAAGAGCAAAAGTCCTTTGTCTGGGTTTTAATCCAAACTAGTGGAATAACGTATGCATTCTTTTCAATCTTTTTTTCCCCTCTTTTTATTTAGTAAGGATACAATCTCTTCCCTGCAGCCAGCAGTGACAACTGTGAGTGTACCCATCTGAAATCTGGCATACATAATCGGGATCTGAGTTTCTCTTGAAGGAAAGAAAAAAAAACTTCACAAAGCCTGGAAGAAGAGTATTACACACCCATCAGTCTAGCCGTGTCAGAGACCTTGTCTGCATTAAGGGCTGTGTCTGGCATGGACCCAGCATTCCCCATGCAGCATGATCCTGCAGCCTGCTCTTCAGCCACATCCACCACTCGCTGCTGGTCACAGCCATGTCCAACCTGTGAGGTCCCAGAGTGATGGAGAGGTGAGAGTGGCACCAGTGTTCAGTGTATGAGTGAAAAACCTCCCAGAAAAATTGTGTGGAAGGAGCTCAGTCTAAGCACACAAGGCTTGATGGGTCTAAAGAGGAGGAAGCATTGCTCCTATCCCCCTTCTGCTGTAGAAACAACGGCACCTCAGTTATACAGCTTACAGGCAAATATCCAACCACCTGCTATGTCCCCTGAGCAGAGCTGCAACATGGAGAGGCACTTGGTTGCCCCGGTCTGGTAAGGCCTTTAAATTAGAGTCATCATCGACCATGGAAAGTCCAGGAGGACGATCCTGGCATCTTTAGAAACTCACTCTCCAGATACCCAACCAGGCTATGGGGGATCACAGCCCCACAATGCACACACCCAGTGGCAGCTCAGAGGACTGTGGGGTGCACAGTCAGCACTGGTGGTGGGTACTCTGAAAGCAGAGCATGCAGAACTAAATCTAGGAAATGATAACTGGCTGTTTGGGATGTAGCTGTAGCCTGCCACTTCATACAGAGCAGTAACTACAAAAGTAAATCCCCACCATGCAGACGAGTCCTAGGCATAACGCAGACTCTCCAGAAGAAACACATCTGCTCACTGGTACACACGGGCACAAGGGTTTTAAGGAGGACAGAGAGAGTAATATAAGCCACCAAAACTGCAGGTGGCAACTTCGTTACCAAGAACAGCAGTCTCAAAAAGAACAGGACTGAAAGGTTAATGCTGTCCTCACCTGCTGGGAGGAATACAGAAGGAGAAAGGCAGGCACACAGTGTCTAGGACTCAGAGGTAGTGTCAAAGCATGACTTTAGATCGAGAATGGAGACGTTTCTCCATCAGCAGAGTTGTAAGTGGGTACAACCAGGATAGGAGTCAAAAGAGCACTTCTAGCCACACCACACTATTATGCATAAAAACTCCTGTGAATAGGCCAGCAAGAGTTTCACCAGTTTCAGCTGGAAGGCAACCACTTCGTCCAGCACACCACCTCCATGTGAACAGGCGAGTCTAAACCTAAGAGCAATGTGTAGAATGAACCACGGTACTGTGATCCTTCGTCAAGTGCAACCTGAGAAACTCCCTGGATCATCACAAAGCCTCACTGAATTTAACAAGCCCTAGAGCACTACACAGGGAAGTGAGTGAGCATCCAAGGAGAAAATGCTCAACAGTTCTTCTGGAATTAAAGCAATCATTAAGAGGCAGTTGCAACCGAAATTGCATTGCTAGAAACTTTCTTTCAATATATTTCATCATATTTATATATTTAAACAAAAAACATTTCTTACTGGTAAGGCTTTATCAGACCACTCACAGTTTAAATACCAGCTAAAGCTCACACATTCAAAACCAGAACTTTTTTTATCTACATCTTTCCATAATGACCAAAACATTAAGGTTTCCCCACCTTGGGATTTGACCTTATCCTGATAAGATTATTTGGATGATCTGAATTGAATTACCCCTGCAATGCAATTAGAAAATACTGCCTGTGGACTGCAAGTGCTTAAATATCATTAAATGATGATATAGCATTAAATCACGCCATCCTTGGAACCTGCAGCTCCCAGGTTCAGACTCGGAATCCGATCCTGTGTAATTTAAATCTTGCCTCTCCTTAAACTGAATAAAACATGACCTGTGTTTGTTTATATTCTGCATATTTCATTCACTGTAGCTCTCTTCCATGCAAGACTCAAAGGCAAACCCAGTAAAATATAGAGAAAGAACATAGTTATGTCTTCCAGGCTGACTTGCCTTTCACCTCTTTTAATTCATTTCACTGTTAATCTCATTACCAAAGCACTTCAGAAGAACTCAGTATTTTTAGTAATTCTTCTGTTACTCCACCTAATTTCAGGTGCTTCTCTTCATTTCAATAACCACAACAAAACTGGTGCAGTCCTATAATTAATTCAGCTTTTGTTTTCTCTCCCAATGTGGTATCAGACGGGCTTTGCAAGGGAGTCACCTGCTGGGGTGAGGAGGAGGCAGGACCAGCAGCTAGACTTAGCTGCAAGAGCTGCTGTAATGTAAAATGTGTTTTATATCCTACCTGAGCATGGTTTTCCAAAGATAATGCCACTAGTGGTATGACAAAGCGTGGATTGAACACACATGGAAGGCTCTAAAGACAGGCACTGGGCAAGAGCACACACCTTAAATATTCCCACCTTTCCTGGCAAGAGGCGAAGGAGGAAGCTTTAGCAGGAACACAAGGGAGTCTGGTCCAGTTCCTTCAGCTACCTCAGGAACTTGAGCTGGCATCTGAATTTGGTGCCTTAATTAACCCCAGGCTCCCTCAGGGCTGAGCTCACTCAGTAATTTCCGTGCTCCAGTCACCCATTCCCTAGGTGGGAGTGTGTGATCCCCACCAGGCGCCTAACAACTCACCAGAAGCAGCTGGCTTCCCTCAGCCTAAAAACCTTCTGCTTCAAGGTAGCCAAGCCACAAAATACACATCACATGCCTTAGAAAGCCAAAGAACAGGGATGAGAGGGGGCACTGACCAGAAACAGCTGAACAAACCCAGGTTGTCTTCAAGGGACCTGGCAGCTCCATCATCAGCAGCCCCTGCCCTCCCCACACACTCAAATCACTCACAAGCTGCAAGCTGGCCACCCTTGCACTAAAGTACAGATGCACATTCAGAGGCTCTTCCCTGGCCCAGCAAACACCCGGTTATTGAACCCCTAAGAGCAAACCAGTTTGACAAGCACCAAATCCCTGGGGAGCACATCACTGCACCCCATGATGACAGCAGGCAGGGGCAGCAGGAGGGGGGCACCTCCTGCAGGGTCAGCAGGGCCAGGTACCAGCTGCTCATTGCTGTGGCAACCAGCCCTTCAAGCCTGGAGGAAGGATGGATACCCTGGGATTTTAGGCTCAGACTGAGGGCCAGCTCTAGCGGGAGTTAGCCTCTGGCTGAGGGAGCCCCTGGGCACTTTGTAGCAGGTGGATAAAACATGAGTGTTGGGGAGTAATTTCTGGCCCCTCTTGCTGATTACAAACAGCTTTTTCAGCAGGCTGAACTAAGCAGGAAGGGTCTTCCCCTATACCAGGGCACTCTGGTGTTGCCAAGCAGCTATAGCAGAGCACAGCCATGCCATCTTGGTCTTTAATCTATGAGGGAGGCACGTTAATTTTGCAAGACAGAAGAAAAGATGTGCTTGATTAGTTTTCTAACTCCCACCCTAGGGAAGGCTGCGCATCACCATTCTGTTTCTTCACAGATCTAATCATCTGCTTCATCTCTTCACCCTGCAAAAGTCATTGCAAGGAACAGCCTGGTAATAAATTCGCTGCATCTTACATTTTAGATCCTCAACACTGTCAGCAAATTGCTGCTCCCTCCCCACATCAGGCTACCCAGAACAACGTTTCCTGAACAGCCCAGGCTCTGCCTTTAACACTCCTTGGAAGATGCTGTCCCACAATGCCAGGCAAGCCTGTGCACCTCTGTAAACACAGAGCTTGCTAATGGATGGTCCCCCAGCTGCCTCAGGTCTAACTCTGCGGTTAGGTACAGCAGAAAGGAAGCCCAGATATGGAAGAGGGTGTGTCTCTGAGCAGGAGGTGGGATTAGAGGGGCAGGTTTTGTCATAATCACTGACAGGAGAAAAAAATACCTCGAATTTCAGAGTTTCTTTCCTCCAAGGACGTGTCAAATACATTAGCAGCCAAGGAACACAGGGAATTCTCCGTCTGAGGTCTTGTCATAAAATGAGTGAAGAATAAAAAAAAAAACAACAGCAAAAGCAGAGAATGACAGATGGTAAGATGTTGTTACTGCAGGAAAGCACAGAAAACACGTTAGACTGAAGGATTGCTTATATAAAGCCTCTGTTCAGAGTCTTCACATAAAGGGTTAATGATGATTACAAAATACATACATGTTTACATATTTTAGTAAATACATAAACTAATGTGTAAATAAATTGTGTATGTCCATCCATAATACCTACTACTTTAATCTGATTTTATTACATGTTCCCCACATCCATGACACGCTGATGAAGATCCATTCAACAAGTTAATCTTTGATACAGATGAAGCATGACCTGAATTTTGGTCTGCCTCTCATATGCTCTTGCAGGAGAAAGGTTTTTGTTAGGGAGCTATAGTTCCTATAGGTGGTCTCTGCACCCAAAGGGACTTCTGCACAGCTCAGACACCAGCCTGCATGAATGCAGACGCAGCTTGAGGATCCACTCTCAGGATCCAGGATTGCCTGCACCCATCTGGGCAGAGACTCTCCAACACTCCTTTCTTCTCTTTCAGCCACTTTTTGCAGATGCAAGCACCAAATGGAAAAACATCAACATGAAAACTACGTCTTGCACTCTTCATTTCAGCTGCCTTGACACCACGTCAAGCAGAACATCAAGGCAAGGTGGGAGGGAGCAAGTGCAAGGGAGAGACAGAAAACGGGTTGTGCAGAGAGGAAATTAAAATGCAAAACAAAAAGCATGACAGACAAGATCGACAACAAAAGAGGCAAATTCAGGAGACAAGCACTCGTGAACTTGACAGGTGAAGCGATGCAAGGAGCCCATGTATGACTGCAGATTTCAGTAGATATTATGAACCTTTCATTCCTATCAAAATACCTCCTCTCGGCCTTTCTATTTACCTTTGCTGAAACCAGGCTGCAGCAGCTCCCAGCCTGGGACAACAGGCAGCCTTTCAAAACTCAACAATAGCTGCAAATCTCTGGACAGCAGCTCTGACGGATGGGCTGGGCTGGATTTAGCTGTAGGGGCTCTCACTATTCCTGCCTGCTGCTCACAGTCCTCCTTGGGTTCACCCACTCTTTATCAATCACATAACCCCAGGGTTTAAGCAGCAGTTTGCCTGCTCAAAGGTCTGGAAAAGGTTGTATGAGACACAAAAGAGGGAATTGGAGGAGAACAGGCTGGACCCCAGGTTGATGCTAGGGGCCAGGAGCTGGGCAGCACTAAGAATCCCATCTACAAAGTCCACAGGCTTCAGATGCCTCAAGGAGATGGTGTGATTCCAGCTTTGTAAAGCTGGAACTCATTTGACCAGATGTGAATGCCAACCGAGGAGTTAATCATCAAAATTGCCTGTGCCATCCACAGAAAGAAACAGGCTGTTACCAGGATCCTTCTGTCCTTTTAGAAGCTGGTGTCTGCCACTGGTCAGATGAGCTGCCCTTTGCCCCTTCCCCTTCATCAGCTCTAATGGGAGTCTGGGGTTACCAGCCCAGGTAAAAATTTCTCTGCCATAGACATGGAAACTTAGGTTGAAATTAATCTCAAAACAACTCACAAGTGGCACTTACTTGTGATTATGCCAAATGCCTGTTGCACACCAGCAGCTCTTTGCCCAAGATGAATAAATATCCCTTTGACAATCTGATATTCAAAAATATGCATCTTCTGTACCACGTCAATGGAAGACTGAGGGCAGTGGCTTTATGTGATAACTAACAGCTCTTTGGGGAAATTATTCATTAAGTTTTAAGAGTAACATTATTTGTCACATACTTGTCCAAATTAAGATCAACAGCAAGAAAATGCAAATGCCTTAAAGGAAATTACTCTTCTTGCAGATGGTACAGGAAATCTCTTGAAAACTAAAGACTTACCAACTTATCTAGTTGAAGATGTCCCTGCTGATTGTGCGGGGCTGAACTACACGACCTTTAAAGGCCCCTTCTAACCCAAACCATTCTGTGATTCCATGATCAACAAGTGCCTGATTTTGAGAAAAGATCAAGGGAGGTGATTCTCCCCCTCTACTCTGCTCTCATGAGATCTCATCTGGAGGCCTGCATCCAGCTCTGGAGTCCTCAGCACAGGAAGGAGGTGGACCTGTTGGAGCGCATCCAGAGGGCCATGAAAATAGTCAGAGGGATGAAGCATGTATCATATGGAGAAAGGCTGAAAGAGTTGGGGTTGTTCAGCCTGGAGAAGGCTCTGGGAAGACCTTATTGCAGCCTTTCAGTACTTAAAGGAGGTTTATCAGATGGAGAGAGACTTTTAGTAGGGCCTGTAGCAATAGAACAAGGGTAATGGTTTTAAACTAAAGAGGGTAGATTTAAACTAGATATAAGGAAGAAATTTTTTACAGCGAGGGTAGTGAAACATGGGAACAGGTTTCCCAGAGAGGTGGTAGAAGCCCCATCCCTGGGAACATTCAAGGTCAGGTTGGAGAGGGATTTGAGCCACCTGATGCAGTTGAAGATGTCTCTGTTCATTGCAGGGGGGTTGGACTAGATGACTTTTAAAGGTCCCTTCCAACCCAAACTATTCCTTGATTCTGTACCAGGGGGTTAGAGGGATTTCTTTTGGACTTCCAAGACCAAACAACAATCCACTCTTTCAGGAACCTGCACCCAAAAAGTAGTGTCACTACTGTACTTGAAGTATCATGCAGAGGGGCCATACCCACATAAAAACTCCAGCTAAGGACACATACCAGCTTGCTTCAGTGCTGACCTGCTGCTTCCATGCCCCAATACCTATTCCAAGGCATCAGCACCACGAGCAGAGCTAACGACAAAATCAAGCAATAGCACCTTGAGCTCTGTGGCGGGAGCCACAGCCCTGTAATGCAGGATGATGCTAATAATATCTTTCAGACACATGGGTCTAGGTAACACAAGTGACATGATGGTAATTCAGTTTAATTATAAACTTCCTGTTAGAAATATCAAGGTTCCTCTCATGGCACTGGCAATTGTTCTTCTGACTCACCCAGCTGTTGCTGTAACTAGGCAAAACAAAACCTGCCTTGATCCTTAAGGTATAAATAATTGAAGAAGCCATTATTTTGAAAGTACTTGGCATTTCATAGTTAATGAAACACCATCAAAATAAATAGCAACGTACAGAGAGAAATATGGCATTCTGCTCAGGGACAGCATCTTTTATTACAATCTCCACTCCCTGAAGGACTGATAAAAATCCATCCATCCATCCATCCATCCCACATGTGGAAGAGACGGATTAACTCCTCACCCATACATGTTTCCAGCAAGGTTATCCTGCACAGCCAGATCAAACATCGCTGCTCCAGTGTGAATCGGAAGTCCACACCCTCCATGCCACTCTTACAGGTTCAGGAGTTCAGCAAGTCTTACTCTTTTGACATGTAGGCTCAATTTTTCCTGAAAGTGTAGATCTTGAGGCCCAGACCTCAGAAGCAAAGAAGAACTCGTGGCCAGTACTAATGTTGCAAAACACCCCACAAAACACCCTGCTTACCGTCTTGCACAGTGTTCCAGATAAGGGTACAGCCCACCCCTGTCCCAGTTCCCCCAGCTATCTGGAAAGAGCCTACTGCAGACAAGGGGGATGATCTCCAGTCCCACACAGGTGACCTGCATGAGCAGAGCAGCCCATGTAACACGCCTGGCCAGACTAGACATGCACCTGAAGATGGAGCAATTCTACACACCCTCAGCCCAGCACACAGGACCAGCTGCTGGTGCACACTCCTGCATCTCCCAAACCTGTGTCCCACACCCATCCAGCTGGACACCCTCAAGCCTTAGTTGCCTGAAGCCCACTAGTCACTTGGCTCATAGTTCTGAGGAACTCCCAGCAGAAAAATTTAAGGGCACTGCACCCCTTTCTAGCTCAAAGCTCTCTTCCCTATGAGAATAGAGCCCTTGTCCCTGGCCTGGGGGTAAAAGCCATGCATGGTAAAGAGAGGGGCAGGAGGAATGATTGGCCCATGCCAACCCCCAGCAAAACAATGCTGAGCCTCTCCTCCACCTCAGTGGGTCTTCTGGTGCAGAGCAGCTGTCTTCAACAAGGCTCTCGGGGCCCCAAAGCAAAAAAGCTTTTGGTTTGTTTCTTTTAAAAAAATAAGTAATGTTTTTAACTCACCTCTCAGAAGGCCTAGAACAGGGTTTGCAAAGCCTCAGGACCAAGTGGGCTCCCGAAACACACAGCAGAACATCACCCTGAGCTCCTGGGAAATATTAAGGCAGCAGTTAGTTAATTAGGGAAGGGTTTGCAAGAGCCTCGCATCCTGCTCTCACCCTCATTACAGACAATACCGAGTTGTGCCTTGATCCGGCAAGGGCAGGATCAAATCATTTGTGGTTCACAGCAGCCCACTTGTCCGTCTTGATGAGTCTCTTGTCTCTTTGGCACAAACAGCTTGAAAAGCCTGTGAACCTGTTTCCCAAGTCCTACGCAAAGGTGAGTCATCCTTTACAACCTCCCTTCGGTGAACTCTAAGATGAAGCATGGGGCATAACAGCCCCTATAATAGTACCCTTGCTCGTATGACTTCAAGGTCTGTTTTTTTTTTATCAGTCTTCTGTTTTACTTAAGAACTTGATTTTGGGAGGCACGAAAGGGTGCTGTGGTTGAACTGGGGGGGAAAACAGATGTACAGCTCTTCTGAAAAAAAATCACATCTCACACTGTGAAACCAAAGATGAAAAAAATTACCAGTGAGATCTCTATTTTTAGCTATCCTATGTCATAATATTCACCATTCCCAAGCAAACTTTCTGGCAAATATTTAGAGCAAAGCTCACAAGCCCATGCTTTGTCAACAAAGCACAGTGGTTACCTAGGGCAGCTGTAGGTGCAGCACCTGCAGCACAGCAGACTGTGTTGCTTCAGCCTGTTACCATGGCACTTTTGTTTGGATTTTGCCAATTTTCATGTGTAGGACACAAGATAAAGATTTTATGTTTTCAACACATAGTGAGCAGGAAACAACTGATCCCAAATAAAACTGTTTAAAGGGCCCACCTAAGCCCGCAGAAACTCTTTCCTAATTTTCACAGCCAGAGATTTCCAGCAGCGCTGAACCACACTGACTGGTGGCTGCAGAGCTTTTCCTGGCTGGGTGTAGGTACCAGCCCCATTCAGAGGCAGATGCTGCTGTGACTAAGTGTGGTGGGACTGCAGCAGGAAGAGCATCTGAGGCTGGGCACCAAGCTGCAGCCAGCTCCATCCCTTGCTAACAACCGCATCTCTGGCATCACCCCACACCGGCACCTGTATGAACACAGGCTTGTTCCTCAAAGACAACTGGGTAACCACACCGTAGGGAACCCCCTGTGGTTGTTCAGAAGATACAACATCTCCGTTTATAGTGCAGTGCATTTTAAATTAACTACCAACACAACAATGCATGTGGTTTTCTCATCAAGTCAAATACACCCTTCAGGTGAAGCCGCTGGAAACAAGAACCACCTTCCACCTGGGTTCAGTATCACCCAGTGCTTTGTTCAGCAGCAGAGGGAGGGCATGCACCAATGTTCAGACCTACTAAACCCACCTTTAACACCTCACCCTCAGTTCACCGTGTGATTGCACCTGACATAAATTATTCCTGGACTGACTCTTCCCTGAGATGAGAATGAACTCCAACTAGAAGATTTGCAGGACAAAACGAAGAGCACCTCACTTCTCATCACACCCTCCCATCCATCCCATTAAATCCACCTTTCTGCTTGGATTATTTTTATCTGCTGAAGGCTGGAAGGAGAGATGCTGGTTCCTGAGGAAGAAGCCGAGATTGTTTAACAGACATTAGGATCCCTCCCTGCTGAGGGCACTTGTGGCTGCATCCTGAGAAGTCCTTTTCTGCAGGAGTCATACTGCTTGTTTGCTATGGCCCCAGCACCCTGAAAAAGAGCTCAGCACAGTCCAGAATAGGTACCCAGTGCAGTGGGTGCAGGAGAGCACTGATGGAGTTCTAGCATTCATTAAAACACATGGCACACTGACTGGAAAGCCATTCCCATCCTCAGCTGTCATGGTGCACGGTAAAATTGAGCACATACGATGCGCTTCCATGTAGTCCCAGGTCTGTGAGGTTACATGAGAAGTACCCATGCTGCAGAACAGGCAAGTCCTCCAAAAAACCTGGCAGCCCATACCACAATAGAAGAGAAAGTCTGCTATGAATTCTTGTGCAGAGCAGGATTTGCACGTGTAATATCAAGCCCTGTACTCAGTAAGCAAATGAATATGGACCATACCTATATCCACACAGAGAGGGAAAGCCCCAGCAGCCCAGCTTTCCCCCAGATGTGACAGTCACCTGGCACTTCATAAGCCGCGGTGCTTGGCTGCTGGAGCAGCTGGTGCTTTCTTTAGCAAGGAGCCCCCCTGGTGACAGACAGATGTAGTGCCTGCAACAGGTAACGTGTGATCTGGCACAAATTACTCCAAAACAAGATTTTAGATTAACTGCTATGGCAGGACCTAACCCAAAGAGAAATAACGTTCGAGTTAGCAGAGAAACCATGTGTGTGCAGGCAAGAAGAGGGGATGGAGCACCCATCTGCCCAGAGATCCCCTCCAGAACCAGCTGTGTCACCCCAGGGGTCAGCCATCCCTGCCTGCTCACCTCAACACGACCACCAGGACCAGTCACATAATTACTATTTTTGGAAAGCCCATTCCTAAATATCTCCTTCAGGCAAAATTATTCCGTCATAATCATCTTTCCCTAAGCCACACAAAATTCACACCCCCCCCCTCCCCCCCAGGGAGCCTGAAGAGCTATGCTCAAGTGTATATGCATATTTAAATGTGTCTCAATCTGTTTTTGCGAGTGTTATTTGGGGATATAAGTGGTGAAATCACATCTGCTTCTTGAATATCTACACAGCAATATTTGACATTTTATTAGAAAGATTTTTTTTGCTTTAATTACTTTAAATGTAACCCAGCCGTTCTGCTATTTCATATATAATCCCAGGGATTTAGTAGGGGGAAGCGCAGTATCACAGCTAAATAATGGAAAGGTGGCAAGACTTAAAACTTATCATGAAATTATCCTACTTAGCATAGTAAATAGCTTTTCAATTTGGCAAGGGATAACAATTTTATGGAAGCGTATTAAAAAATAATCCTGTTAGGTTGCCCAATGTTTGCCAGCCTTAGCTCACACATTGCAATAAACCCAAATCAGAGCAACTTCTCCACAGTCTGTATATCTGTACATATTTACAGTATTATCAAGAGCAATTGTAATAGTTATAGCAACAGAATGAGATACAATTTTCATCAGCAGTAATTGAAACGGCAAAGTTAATGCTAAGCATTCAATACATCTGCAGTGTCTTCTGCTTAAAGTTATTAGAGAATCCAATATACAATTAAAATTTCTATTCCTTTTAGGACTGAATTACATTTTAGTCCTCCTTATAGCTGAAATTGCATTTAAGTGGTATCGCAGAGATTTACAGCCAGAACAGACGCTGTACACTTGGCCCAGATAACATTCCTATTGTTAAATGCTCATTTCTAATACACTCCCTGCCTCAAAACTCTGCATCTCATGTTCATCTAATGACAGCTCATTGCTCCGCGGCTTCCTGCCAAGTCACTGCTATCTGCTGAATATTAACTTTTAAAGCAGAGAAATGTAGGATTTATGGTATTACTTTTGGGGGTGTTGTGTTATCATCACGCTGAAAATAAATTAATAGAAGAGATAAATCATTCAGTTAAGTACCAAGGAGAGACAGAGGTGTATGGAAATCCACCTGTCAGCATCTTCTCAGCTGCTTACAGAACAGAGATAAAACTAAAGCAGGTGGCAACTCAAGGCTGCTATTTGTGGCCTGAATTGCAAACACACATTTTGATGTCTCCCAGAGCAGAGATCCAGGACTGGGAAATGGAGATCCATCCTGAAGCACTGACACACACACACTTACTGGAAGCCCCTGGATCACATCAAAACAAAATCATTACTTGAAGCAGTACAAAGGAGGTGATAAAGTCACCACAAGAAATGCAGCTGAAGCCAAGTGCTTCCTCTTGATTTTGAATCACATCAGGACTTTTGCTGGTTGAGAATTTCAGAGGTAAAATCTGACAAAGTATTTTCATTTTAATGAGCCAGCATCTTCCAAAGGGAAGCAGGAAAGCTTTGGCCAGCACCGGTCACAGGGCAGAGTCACTGCAGTCCCCGGCAGCAGAGCAGCACAAGGCTGCAGAGGGATGCTAAACACAAACAAAGCAGAGCTTGGTGTTTGCTGTCGCCTAACCTAGTTCTACATGAGCTTGCAACAGCCTCCGAGCTAGACCTTTGGGGGTGACACCTTGAAGAGCACCTAAGAGCTGGATTCTGCCAGCTGACTAAAGGACAAGCGAGGTGGGCAGCTCCCTACCTAGAAGGAGAGGAAAAAACACTGGGCAATGTGACTAAAGCTGTCCGAGAAGGCCAGCAAAATATGAAATAAAGACTGTGTAAGTGGTCAAATATGCAGATGAGCATCAAACAAGACTTTGAAATGAGTGGAAGAGAGTCACTGCACTGTCACTGGTGCTCTAGCCCAAGCAGCATCTGTGGAGCCAGGGATCCGGAGGTACACTTCCTCCAGGACATACTTACACTACAATAATTAGTTTGCTTAAAGATCTGTCTACAAAAAATACCTGCAAGCACCCTCCTCTGCGGCCAAACACCCCAGTTTTTAAATGACTGACTCAGACTGGCTCAGTTACCCCAGAATTTCAGAAATTATTTGGATGTCAGGAACTGGCTCAGCTACCTGACAATCCATTTCCTAAATCCTAATTAAAAGGAGAATCTAGCAAAAAATAAATTCTACCACACTGCTAGGCCTGACCCAAGGGGGAGCAGAGACCCCACAAGCCATCCTGGATTTTACCAGCAGCACCTGGCAATATGAGAGGCTGTATCAGGAGTCACAGCACCCCCTAACCCCAAACAGAAAACACAAACACTCAAACGACTATTTTTGGGGGGAGGGGCTCAGTACCCCCAAGATTTGAAAAAGAACTGCAAGCTTCACCCTACTTTAAGCTGAATCCTACAATACTTGGAAAGTACAGATCACTTACTGGCAATTGATAGCAGAAGCTGGCCTGGGATGCTTTCTTCCCCAGTCTGCTTCCGAAAAGAGCCAGTGTACATCCAACACCAGTCTTCACCCTTAGGCCAGAGAAAAACCTCGACACACAAGCATTCAGCATCAGGCAAACGCTCCCAAGTGCTGTATAGCTTAAGCATCTCCTAGTAATTCACTGTAATCTTCGTGTGATGAACAAAACGATGTTGCCTGTGGCACAAACTACACACTGTATTACAACTGGGAAAAAAGCAGAACAGGGATTTGATTGTTGGAAAGAATTGCAAAGCTGTTCCACTGAGGTATTTTTCTCTATATATTTGAAGTTTCAAAGGAATTACTAGCAGCAGGGGGAAGAAAAGGTACTCATTTTAAATTCCTTCACCCTTGATGCAGCTCAGAGTTTCTACTTGCAGAAAGAGTTCAAGCATCCCCAGCAGGATCTTTCCTGCAGATTCAAGAGCCCAATATGGTCTGGGAGAAACCGAAAATAAGGAGCCAAAGCCACAGCCCTGGTGGCCAAGCAGTGCCCTGGGATTTGTTGTTTGCTTGGCTGTACCTCTGGATAACAATGGCAACAAGTTTCTCAGATGATACCCAGGAGAGCAGCAGTAACATCCAGATGTGGGAGTGAAAACCGGGATTCCTTCTGCGTCCCACACAGTGTCCCATAGCTACATCTAAGGGCTGATGCCCAAACACCACCATTTTTCTGTTGATCAACAATGTCAGTAAGATCCCATTGCTGAAGTCCACAATACACTCTAAAGGATAAAAGTTTTCCTCTCATTTCCCTGCAGGCTCAGGACGTAGCAATAGTGTTATATATTACTCCAAAGATCAATTGGACATAACTTTAAAACTAAACCCACTAACTGACACAGGAGGCTGACTTATCTTTTTCTAGGTTAGCTTAATCTTTCCGCCAATTTTCACGTAAAGACTGTTTTATTGCAGAAACCAGACTGCGCTGTGCGGATCATAGGACCTCGGTAATGCTTCCACAGGATGAATTCCTAACAAAAAACTAGCTGTCCGTCAGCAAACAGGACACAACTCTCAGCTCTCCCCAACTCTCAAATCCTTCCTGATGAAAGCATTTCCTTCTTATAATTTATTAGGCACGAAAAGACAGGCCAAGGCACCAAGAGTTAATCAACTGCTTAAAATAAGACAAGCCGTGGCCAGCTGTGAACAGTAAGCTTTGAGCAAGCACAACTCTGCCCATTTACTGCTTTCGGCCAGGCAAAGTTTCTGATTATTGACTGGTGTGGAGGAAGCAGTTACCCTTCAAGGGATCGCACCAGACTGTTAATATCCCTTCAGATCTGCAAGCCAGCATGAGCAGCTGCAACTGCTCTCTGAACTCTTCTGGGCACAAATTGCTGTAATCACTCCAGGAAATTTGAGAAATCTGGGGATTTTCTTCTTGTCATTACACTCCAATGTTGCAGCTGCTTCCTGAGGACAAGGCTGACATTAGGCTGCTGCTCTGTCCTCCACATTGCCTAAGGTTTTCAACATCTGATGTGTAACCTGAAGTGAAAGTGTGTCCATTAAAGAGCTACAGAAGCTTTCTTACCTGAACCAATGCTTTTTTTTTAAACAAAGAAATAAAATAGGAAATAAAAAAACAAACAAGAAATAATCATAAAATAAATTATGCTTATGGTGACTGTTCTTCCATTTTATCTGCTGCTATTAAAAGTGATTAATTTTAACAGAAATAAAGAACACAGGGGATAGCTAGGGATCAGTTCTGCATAAATTAACAACAGACATCAGAGTATCGGACCACCAAATATATCTGGTTTTACTTATTCCTCAGTATTTTTTCTACTAGCCTAATCGCTTTTCACTTGTGACAATTACTGTGCCAGAACCCCTACTAGACAGCTGTTCTGATTCATACATGGATAAAAAATCAGCACTTTCATCATTTTGCTTCAAATCTCTCCCAGTTCTCCAAACTTCCTTCCAAAACATATTCTAAAGGGTCACTTAAATTTTTACTGAAACATTTTTCAGACTATTAGTTTATTTTTTAGAAAGCAATAAAATATTGGTATCTCCTCAATGCTTAAGAGGCTCAAGCATCAAAACCACTGGCATCCCAGCTGAATTGGAAAGCAATCCATTTTCAGTAAACAAGTATTTATCAAGACTTGGACATGATTTATGCAAAGTAAGAACAGCAAGATATTTAAATCTTTGTGAGAACTGAGAATTGCAATAGGTGGGACCAGATGCGTAGCTTCTCTCCAGACTATACATTAAAAAAATAGTTTGCATTACAGTAAGTACATCAACCAAAACTAAGTAGGCATTTAGACATCAGTGGCACCAGGATAAGATTAATACCAGCCACAGCAAGTCTTATTCTCTTGTGGAATCGCTTCTAATTCCTGTCTAATCTATCTCTAATGCATCCATGTCAACAGGATCCGTTACCCTATAAGAACAATGCTTGGCTAAAAGGGACATTCTTCCTGCCTCCCATTACAAATGATTTCTTGGCCATCACAAATCCATTCCAAGCAGTCCTTCTACATTATGTTGAAAATACATTTCCAGTTCATATCTCCCAGAATTAAGGATAACAAGTTAAAACTTTCGCCTTAATCATTTCCACATGTTGATCCTTGGCACATACTATGAATCAAGTGCGAAGACATAACTATAATACAGCTAGACCCTACTCATAAATTAGAAAAGTCTTACCCTTCTTCTGCACTATTAAAGGATATATTAACAGATTTGAATATAAATTGAATGCTGCTAAATCATACTTAGGTCCAAAGTGATCTCATTAGATTATTATTGTCTCATTTATGCTCTAAACAACAAAGCCCTACACCATGAGTTCGGATGCTTTGTGTCAGACTTAATTCGGTCAAAGCTTTGACTGCTAAGAGAAGCCAAGTAGAAGCACAAAGCCCAGTTTGCTGAAAACAAAATGCTTATATTTAGCCAGAAACCTGCCTCACTTTAAAAAAAAGCGTCAAGTTTCAGTGCTTCAAAATGATGTGTCTGGCTATTCAACTCAACCTGCCTCTATTGCAGTTCTTAATATATTCTTCCCCGACCACTGCAGTCACTGACCTGTTACCAACATGCATTAAAGAGCCATCTGTTAACAGTCTTGTAGCTTCTACTATGAATTCCAGACTTTGGGGCTTGGGATTTTTTAACATTTTTCTCCCTAGGACAGCCTTAAAACACACCCATCCTGCTAGCTTCACAAACCCAGGGGAAGAACAGTCACACGCCCTCACCTTCAGTGCAATCCAGAGCAAAGCAGCAAAGATCAGCAAGCTGATTAATTTCATACCAAGGCAGCACCTCTCAAAGCAGCACCGTATATACTTCAAAGGAGGGAGCATTTTAGCAGGAAGAAGCAAACTCCAGCATTCTTTCCTTTCAAGGAAATACTTTAAGTTCTGTGAAGCTTCTTTTCAGTATCACCTACATTTGTGGAAGAATGGCAGCTGCAGGACAGCCCTTGGTAGTTGTGTGCTAGGTTAGATCATGAAACAAACTCCTTTTTGTACATCAAGGCAGGAACTAATTTCAGTCTCACTGCAGATCATTTGCAGGAACCCTAATCTGAGAACTCCTTCACAGACCACATGCCCTTACAAAGTTATGTTAAGCATACGCATTCCTGTTGCTCCATTTTTAGAGTGGAGTAACGATGTTGTAGCACATACTTTGCTTTCACTACTGTTATATCTTAAACCTGAAACTTAACTGCATGATACAGAAGCTAATACTGGCCCTGCCTGAAGGAGCTGAATTTACCCCACCTGTTTAGGGCAGTCAATCTGAAAGTCAGAGCTCAGCAGAACAATTTCACCTGACATCTACCAACCACATGACTAAGCAGCTATTTCCTGAACTTGCATTTCCTCAGAAAGTCTGCACGCCAGAAGGAAATTAACACATAGCATTGCCCCTTGGAGCACTGAAGCCAGTACAACACTGAGTTCAACCAGCTCTTTATTACTATTGTATGAAATACTGTTCCTAGTTAAAAATCAGTGAAGTCCAGAAGCCAGTTGCATGTTGTTTTTCAGTACCCAGAATATCCTATTTATTATGTTCTCCACCTTCCATATGAAGTTTCTTCCTGTTCTTTGGCAGATTTCAAAATCAGTAGTTTCATTCACAGCACCATTTTTAAGTTACATACCCAGAAAGAAGCACAACTCATGCAAGGCTAGGCTGCAAGTCTCAGGAGTTAGACTTGCATTTAACATTGAGTATTACAAGACAGTTCTTTATTTTAAACATTAAAGTGCCAGTTTTATGTACAAACTATTAAAACAATATTAAAAAAGGTAAACTTAAAACCTGCTAAGAAAGCAGTGAGGTCATGTAGTTGCCTCCAGAGTTTTCTGCAGAGTGGTCACTGCCCATAACCTCCCATCTTGCAGAAGGAAGTTGTCCATGTCTTTAACAGAATGGAATAGCATATGTTGTAATAGATACATCTAAACATTCTATGAATTAACACCATTGGCAAAGTCTAATAAAAAGATTTTACTGCTGGAGCTACACTAGCCTCCTGAAAAGCACCAATATCGCCACACTTTTCAAGAGTGGGATTTTAGTACAGGAATCAAGTCACACTGTGACTCAATATACTTAAGGTTTCCCTGTAGACAGGGGAGCATACACACTAACTCATATGGTCTCAGTCCATTTAAAATTCCGCATCCAGAGTGAAAGAGTTGTCTGTGGGCTTTGACATGACTCCCATCCTCTGATATTCACCTACTCGCTTCTCAAAGAAATTGGTCTTGCCTTCCAGAGAGATGTTCTCCATGAAGTCAAAAGGATTCTCCACTTTGTATATCTGAAATGCAAAAGCAATTCTATAGTCACTACAGGTGCTCGCATCTTGAATATGTGAGAGCATTAGAGTTCAGCTGGAAAGAGGCCAATGACAACACCACTGGGCTTACTATGTAGGGAACAGAAATATCTGCCCCAAGCCTTCTCTACTGGATTTGTCTTTTAGCTGCAGTAGACAGAAGCACAGCAACCCATACAGCTCTTTTTCCATAGCATCCTTGTTCTTTCCCTTCTGTGCATCTCCAAACAGGATCCAGCAGCAGGACTACTAAATGGTTTTAAAAGTTATACCAATATTGCTGCAGCCATTTTAATATTTGGGTTTCTGGAGGAAATTAAACTCAGTATCTTTTCCCCTTTAAAGACTCAGTGCATTAGAGCCTTACCTTGTTAAATCCCAGTTCCAACATAAGCCGGTCCGCTACAAACTCTATGTACTGTTTCATTAAAGTGCAGTTCATGCCAATCAGATTTACAGGCAGTGCCTCCGTCAAAAATTCCTGCAGAGAATAGAAGCACTTTATGTACAGAAGCTAGTATTCACTCTGCACCATCTAAGTTAATTTTATACCCAACAGCTCCCTAGCTTTCTGCTTAATTACGATCAAGTTCCTAAGCAAGGAGCAGACAATTACCTGTTCTATGAGAACAGCATTCATGATGATTTCCTTTACTCTCTCCTCTGATGGTTTATGTATCAAGTGCTTGAACATGAGGCAGGCAAAATCACAGTGCAAGCCCTGGGAAGAATTTTCAGAAAATTATTTCAGGAACACCGATTTAAACGAGCCACTCAAATCAGTAGCACAGAATAAACAGCCCAGTATCTAGACACCATCTTTGCACTTGCCACATTTAGTGTTACCTAGAGACAGCGTTCCACCTAACCAGAAGGAGGCATAAGCAAGTTCAGCCAGTAGCAGCTGCACATGCTCTAAATGGCAAGCTATGCTGAGTGCAAGAGTTGGGGAGAACCCTTAAATTACTTTAGAGGGCGTAAAATACTAAGTTCATTCATTCTCTGCTGTCAAATCCACACTGACATATGTTTACACACTTCAGTGAGCTTTATAGACTGCCTGTTTCTAAACATACTCCTGTTTTAAAATATAGGCTCCAACTGAATATCATTACTTTAAGCTACTGTGGCACATTACCATCGTAACTGCTAGAATTTGATTCATACCTCATCTCTACTGATGAGTTCGTTGGAAAAAGTGAGTCCAGGCATTAATCCTCTCTTCTTCAGCCAAAAAATTGATGCGAAAGAACCAGAAAAGAATATTCCTTCCACTGCTGCAAAAGCTACTACGCGTTCTCCTGTTAAAAGAAGATCGATAGTAGTATCACACAGAAAAGTTAACAGGATTAATAGCCAGAGTTGTGACCAGCAAACTGCATCTTCCAAGGAGGATGAAGTTTCAGCACAAGTGTGCTATAGCCTGTCCTTAAAAATTATTACAGTAAAGGCTTCTGGTCATTAAGAAAAACTTTCAAACAAGAGCAAGTAAAAACTAATTTGAGTAGCTACTAAGCAGCGGAAGCCAAGGCTCTTTCTCCAAGGCTAACCATCGATACCATCCTTTTTCAAAGATTGCACACTGGAAAAGAGCAGTCATTTCAGCAGCTGATTTAAGTCTGTCCGCTCATCTTTAAGGAACTTTATCTGTGAAAATGCTGTAATACTAGTGGAATTATGATCTGTACCTTCTAATCTCACCTTTGAAGTGAGACATCAAGAATCAGCAGGGAAGAGGAGCTACAGCCTCCAACTGTACATGTCTGCTGGAGCTAGATGGTCAGTACAGTTCAACACATGACAGCAATTTGATCATATAGCCAGGCATATGAAGACTGCCACATGAGCTACCATTATTCAAAATGCCAGCAATTTTACAGATACTCATGTCAGAAGCTCATCTGGAGATGAAAAAAAATTTCATTTTGCAAAATTGTACTAGTATCTTTTACCAGAGAACATGTACTCTCCCTGTGACAACACTAAACCCTGTGAACTATGAAGCCCAGAGAAACAGTGGTTCCCTCCTTTTTAGGGAAGGAATTTTACTTTGCTTCCAATAGATGTACTCACCATATGTCGCTTTCTTGTCCCCAATCCAGCGCATGGCCCAGTCAGCCTTCTTTTTAACACATGGCAGTGTTTCAATAGCATTAAAAAGAAATTCCCTGAGAAGCATAAAACTCATTAGAATTGGACATCAACACAATTAGTACAATATTCATAGCCATAAAAAATCTTGTTCACTTACAAGTGCTCTGCACCTTCACCCTGATAATTAAGTCTCCTTCCACATTTTATTTTTGTACCAGTCTAGCTGTATTTGTGCCTTTTTATCACCCACCCATCACATCAACACCAGTTCTCATAAGCTCCAATGACAATATCAAGGGGAGTATTGTTTCATCAAATATTGTACTTGAACAAAGCTTACAGAGCTACAGACCATCCAGCCTCCACTTTCCAATGGCAAAGCACCAGAGCTCTCACATAAGCAATTCTTCCCTAAACACTGAAATTAAGCATCTCAGTACAAATGATGCTATCAGCTTCCCGCTATGCAGTAGCAGCAATTCACTATCTCTAGACTGCAAATAGCATTGCAATACCACATGACATTTCTCTCAAAAAGATATTGCTCTGACACCACCAGAATAACTCAGTCCTGACTGCTCAAAGCCCTGCACTTAGTTTTAAGATGCCATTCTTGAATTGCATCTTACTATGAAAGTTTTACACCGGTTATATTTTTTTATCAAGACCACAAGCCATTTTTTCACAAATGCAACACGCTTCCCCCCCACCCCAAGCAAGATTCAGGTAAGTCCAGCACATGCTATGTAAAAGTGCAAGCTGTTAACTAGATGCACTGGGTTTTAGAGATGACATCTTAATAAAAGTTGTGTCATTTACAGATAAACTTTTCTACACAGCTTTCTACTAGGTGCAGGGATCCTCCGTATGAGCACTTGTAATTTAACGTGCTCCCTTATTTGACTGCTCTACCTTCACAGTTTCATTCCTTTGTTTCACTATTAAGTAGTTTCAGTTTCATTCAATCAGAGTTGTTACTCATACACTTCAGAAAAACATTCTGAAGTTGCTCTCAAGCAGCAGTGGTATTTTATATAAATCTAGTTTAAATCCTAAAATTAGCCTTAAAGTCAGAGTGCCTGACAGGCATCACTTAAATCACAACACTTAGGAGTTTCAAACCTTTCATCATCAAGCAATACAAACCTCTCTTTGGAATCTTTAATGTAGGTGTCAATAAGAAGACTGTACATTTCTGAATGTATGTTTTCCATGGCAATCTGGAAGCCATAGAAACAACGAGCTTCTGTGATTTGCACTTCTTGACTGAACCGCTCCACCTAGAGGAAATAAATGAGTGTTTGCAAAAGTATTTATAGATAACTTGCAGGTTAGAGGCATTGATGCTGTAACAGCTTGTGCTCAGCCCACAGAATACTCTTCAGATTAATTCCAGATGGGGATTATTAACAGCAATATGAAGAGCAGTGGCCTCTCACAGCTCCAAGTCATGAATCATTCTTTGGTCCCAAGAGAAATGGGAAAATATCTTAATTTTACTTACCCCCATCAGGGAAAAGAGCATGGAGAAGGTAGAAGCAGAACACGGGCTCTGAACCAGCCAAGTGTTACTGTAAGGCAGTGCTCAGTGCCCCGTGGGGGAAGGGGATAACTTGTAGATTATAAAAGCAATCCCAATTTTTTAATTAGCATAAGACAGCATTCCATGCTGTAATACTATATGATCTAGCAAACACACTACATCAGCCAGTAACTGTCACCAAACATGCAGTTATTTTTTTGCTTCACTTCACAAAGTGATGCTTCCGTCAGGGCTGGTTCTTCACCCTCACCAAGTTCTCGTTGACAATGCCATCGCTGGCCGCAAAGAAGGCGAGGACGTGGGAAATGAAGTACTTCTCCTCAGGCTTCAGGGACTCCCAGTGCTGGATGTCTTTTGAAAGGTCCACCTAGAACACCGTGACAAGCAGCCATGAAGGAGTTGCAAAGGGACGGGGCGGCCTCAGGTACGAGTCCCGCACCGGAGCCCCGGGGCTGCTCTGCAGCTCGGCCAGGAAGCAGCCCGCAGGGAGGGGCTGCGGGCCCCCCCCCCCCCCTCACCTCCTCCGCCGTCCAGAAGGAAGCCTCGGCCTTCTTGTACATCTGCCAGATATCGTGGTACTGGATGGGGAAGATGACGAAGCGCCGGGGGTTGTCCCGCAGCAGCGGCTCTTCCTCCTCCTGCTCCTCCTCCGCGCCCCGCGGCACCTGGAGCGGCGCAGAGCGGCTCGGGCCCGGCTCCCCTCAGCGGCGGGGCCGCGTTTGGCGGGAAGCTGCGGGGCGGGGGCAGCCCCATGAGGGAGAGGGGCGCAGGGGCAGCAGGCGGCGGGGACGAGCGGTTCCCGCGCTCATGGCGGGGGGGAAGGGAAGAGGCGACCCGTGGAGGAGAGGGCGGCGGAGTGGGGTTACAGGAGCCGCCGCGCAGGGGAGAGGACAGACGGGAGGGCGGAGTGCCCGGGTGTTCCGCACTCACCGGCTTCCTGTCGCCCTCCTGGAAGATCTTGCGGGCCGCCTTGCTGGCCAGGACGCGGGCGCTGCTGAGTGCGGGGGGCTGCGGGGAGAGAGGGGCAGGGTGAAAGCGCTGCGGCGCTCCGGGGCAGGCAGTGCCAGGGCGGGCGGACGCTCACCGTGTTCTCCTTGTCATCCAGCGACAGGCTCTTCACCGCCGACAGGCTTTTCGCTGGCGACAGACGGGGCTGGTCGTGGCGGGCGGCGAGCGGGGCGCGGGCGGACAGCATGATGGTGGTAGCTAGATGAGCAGCACCGAGTGGCGGGAGAGTAGAGCTGCCGCGCAGCTCCTTTATATCCCCTTCGAACTTGGCGCCAGAACGCCCAGCTGCCCACTCACAGCCCGCGCCGTGCCCGCCGCCGCCCGCCCCTGCGCTCCCATTGCGCCGGCCGGGGCCCCGCCTTCTATTGTGGCGGCGGCGGGAGGGAAAGCCCCGCCCTTTGCCTTGGCGCCGGCGGAGTAGGGGAAAACGCGGGAGAATGCGGAGGCCCCGCCCCGCGCAGAGAGCCCGCCCCGCCGGGTCCGCGTCCCACGGAGGTCATTGCAGGGTACCGCGGTGCTGCGCGGCCCGGCACCCCGGGGGGAAGGCGGGGGGGGTTCGGGGAAGCACTGACACAGCGTTGACCGCTTTCGTGGTGTCTTGTGAGAAGAGGTTCGGCTGCGGGCCCGACAGGTTATATCTGTTTTTAAAAGATTTGGGGTGCAAAGGAAAGTGGAAACCTCATTTCCGATGTAGGGATGGCCATAATCTGGGTTTAAGGTTTTGGAAATGCCGTGTTGCCCCCATCCCTGTCTTGCTTTCTCTTCTGGTCCCTCCTACCAGATGATTCATTTTCACTTTCAAAACCGATTTCTGCATTTAGAGACAAACTGGCTTCCTGGAGAAACTGACTCCATGTGCCACCCAGTTCCACATGTTTTACATAAATAGCAGAAGAAAGGCAGAACGCAGGCATGAAGAAGTGGAGGTGAATATTTCACTTCTTTAAGAAGTCAGCATTCATTTTGCATTAATTAAATTTCTTTTATTTGAACAACATCATTTCCCTCATCCAGCTCTGCAGAGGATCTGTGCCCTTCAACCAAACTATTTTCCCTGGAGCAGTTTTAATGAAACCAGGAGCTTAATGAGACTCGGAGGTTCTTCTGCTGTGTGGGGTGCACTGTGTCCTTGAACGGCACCAGACAGTCACTGTCATCCAAGCGTGTGCTTGCAGGAACTGGGACAATGACTACAAGGCCCAGCACCACACTGCGCTTGGCTGGAAGAAGAGCAGGTAGGGCGGGGGGGAGTGGGAGACCGAGCCCTCAAGGGAGCCAATAGGGTCCTCTCAACTGTGTAATGATGCTATGTTAAATTTACTGCTGTAGTGGATAGATTTGGAATAAAAACAAGAGTACTCTCCTCTGGCGTTACTTCTGACACTCTCAGTTCAAGCTGGTTATTCATTTCAGCACATCAGTGTCAAGGTCACAAACTTGAGTCTGAACTTTCCTCAGCCGGGACATATCAGAAATGACCAGCAGAGAGATTAGGTTTCTGGTATTTATTAGTCCTATTTAGGGCATTGGACCGATGCAAGCAAGCACCCACCCAGCAGATGTTCTGTGGAACTTCTGTGCTAAATATACATCTCCATCCCAGGAGAGGGAGCTCTGCAAAATCCCATCCTAGCAGGCAGCCTGGACGGGCATGGACATGCTCCTGCTCTGCACCAGGAAAGCGGGTCCCAGCGACAGGAGCCCCAGGCAGCTCCCAAAAGACTTGCCAGCACCCACGTAATGCCCTGCTATCTCCTGCCACCTCGACAGCTGCTGGGGGAGCTGGCAGAGAGTCACAGCAGCCCCTGCCCCGCCCCAGACAAACTAATTTACCCTCCTGCCCCCATAAAGGGTGGGCAACCCCAAAGCCACCAGCCCGCAAGCCCTGGGCTGCTGCCAAGGGCCATCATGATGCAACAGCTGTGCTATCGCTGCAGCTCAGCCGCTTTTCTCAGAAGCCCACGGCAGGGGATCAAAGCCCTGCCCTGGGGACGATGGCTCCGCAGGAGAGACCATAGGAAGGGTGTGATGAGATGGAGTTCATTTTCCCCACAGCAGCCCTCATAGCACTGTGCGCTGTGTTGGTAGCTGGGAAGGTGTTGATAACACACCAGTGTTCTGGCTGCTGCTGAGCAGTGCTCGCACAGCATCAAGGCTGTCTCCCCAACATTCCCCCATCACCAGTAGGCTGGGGGTGGGCAAGGTCTTGGGAGGGGACATAGCCAGGACAGCTGACCCAAACTGATCAAGGGGGTATTCCATAGCAAATGATGTCTGTTCAGCAACAACAGCTAAGAGAAAGAGGGCATTTGCTATTATGACATTTGTCTTCTGGAGCAACTGCCACACATACTGAAGCCCTGCTTCCTGGGAAGTGGCTGGACATTGCCTGCTGATGGGAAGTAGAGAACAGATCTTTTGTTTTCCTTTGCTTCTACACGTGGCCTTTGCTTTTGCTTTATTAAGCTGCCTTTATCCTGACCTACAAGGATTTTTTTCCATCTTGTTTTCTCCCCGCCCCATCCTGCTAAGGAGGGGAGAGACAGAGCGGCTTGATGGGCACCTGGTGTCCAGCCAAGGTCAACCCACCCCAGAGGGCCTGTGAGAAAGTATGTTGCACTTGTGTGCTGCTGTAGCTGCAGCAAAATGGTATATGGGAATGAGCGTCCACATTGAATTTTCCTGTTCCAGCGGTTGAACCCAATTACATTTGTTCTTGTGGCGCATCCCCAAAGTTTACACGCTGTGCAACAACTTAGCCATGTACCTACTAGTGGTGTCATGGAAGAAAGCAAGCATGAGGAGCCCTCTCATCTTCACATACTTCCTCCTCCATGAAGCAACTGCATTTTGGGACCAGCATTTTCAAGCCAGCTCCTTTGCTGGAGCTGAGTTCAAGCCAGCAGGCTGCTGCCCTGCTCGGAGGTGCCAGCACTCAGCATCACACCAGAGGATCTCAACTGGCTCGTGCCCTCTCCTTGGGTCTGTGGAAGGATGCTCTGCTCTTCTGACTCCTGGCCCAGAGTGGAGTGCTGTGTGTTTAAAAAAAAAAAAAAACAAAAACAAAAACACCCCAAAACTTGAATTAGTTTCATGCCTTCCCTGTTTACAGGAATTTAGAAGCTCAGAAAGGTGGAAGTAAAAGCAGCCGGGGGCAGCTGGGCGAGGCAGGTGTGGAGTGTTGTGTAATCGTGCTGTTCCCACAGCTCCCCCTCCAGACTGCACACCCTCGGGGCCCAGCCAAAGGAGTGACCCCAGCACCCACCTCCATGTCTCAGCAGCTGCTGTTGTGGTACCCTCCGTGCCAGCATGGCAAAGCCCCTTCCCACCAGGCACAGCTTACCATCCCCAAACCTCCCATCCCCATCACATGTCCCCTTCATCATGATGGGTACTGCCTTGGTTCTCAGCTGACCTGCCTCATAGCATTGGGTAACACTCAGGGCAGGGTTTTCCTTGCTCAGAGGACTGATTTTCTTTCATTTTAATGCGGATTGCCTACAGGACAGACAGACAGGGACTCCAGGCTGCTGACTCCCTCCCACCACTGCAGTTTGGTCTAACTGATGAAAGTTGGGGAAGATAACTCCACAGGAGACATGGGCTGACTCATCACATCAGCATTTGCTGGTGGTTTCCCCTGGTTTGAGGAAGGTGACTTGTTTGCATGGCCTCATCCAGCCATATTCATCTGTGCCAAATCCCAAAATCCTCACCCGTTGCTCTGTCTGGCAGGGTTGATATTTGTCTAAAGCATCATGCTGAAGTGTCCCTGCTTAGGCCTGAAAATCCCAAAGCCTGAGTTCCATGTGCATCAAAAAGAAATCTAAATACTCTAAATATAAGCTGAGACAGGGTAGGTGAGCAGGAAGAGGCCATCAGCCAATACTGCCAAGGTGACAAGTGGTGGTCTCAATGGCCTCCACTTTCTCCAGCAGGTTTGAAGGTAGCCCTCAGCATTTCCTCGCATTCTCGCTCAGCTGCACTGAGGACAAGGATGCTCCACATCTCCCCAGAACTGATCTGAGCCATAAGGACTAGATCAGACCTTCAACGTTTTGAACAAAAAACTTGCCCAAATAATTTGCCTCCACTCACTGCAGGGTTTACACCTGGAGGGAGGACTGTGCAAAAAATGAGCTGCAGGGCTCTGCCTGTTGAGCCACCACACTGTAACAGACTATTTCACTGAGAAATCTAGAGCAGAACAAAACAAGTCTTCATTAGCTTGATTCTAGCTGGTTATCACATTTGCTGATCCAGCCATTAGTTTGCAGGTCTAAGAGGACCATCGTTAACTGCCTGCTTACCCGATGACCAGCGTTTCTGGAGGTTATGAGAGGCTGTAGAAAAGCAAAGCCCTCGCATGCTTAGTAACTCCACTGTCTTTAATTTTTTAAAAACACACTTCTCCCCTTGTCAAGGTCCTTACTCACCATTTACAACCCCCAGGACAAAGTCTGCAGGTAATATATGACCACATATGGGGTTATAATGGTGTAACTGGACATTGTTTCTTTGCTGTTGGTGAAACTGGGCACAGTGCTGCAGACACAACCCCACAAGTGCCAGGGAGAGAAACCAGCATTAAGAGGCTTTCAAGAGCTTGAAAAATCAAGCTTTCCAATCAGCTCCACTTGCTGGTCATCAGTGGTCAGTAACATGCAAGAGCACTGGTGATTTTGCTGCCTTCCTTGGGATCTATGAGCACGTTGTGGAGCTGGAGTAGTGAGACCTGGCACTGCATTCACATGTGTGCTCAAGAAGGTTGTCACTCTTCCTTTCTGGCAGCACCACCTTCTTGTTTCATGCAGCAGAAGAAGGCAATAGCACCAGCCATTGACTTGCCTCAAGCAGATTTTGTCTTGGCTTCTGTGATCTGACCATAGAGAATGTGGCTGATCTCTTGCCACACATGGAAAATTACAGGTCATTCCTGCTCTTGCAGCCTGTCAGTCACCATGGGTGAACAGTGAACTTTCCTCAAGGTTACATTCCTCAGAATTTACTCATCCAAAACTGCAGATGCAAGGAAGGCAGCCCCAGGTCCCTTGTTTCTGGGCAGGCTCATACTGTTCATGTTGAGCAGCACTCTTGCTCAGCAGCATTTCTGATGCATCTCACTCATTGCTGCTGCACACCCCAAGCAGCCTGAGCTACCCTTTCTCTCTTGCTCAAGCAGCCAGGAGCCCTCCTGTACTTCTGAATGGTTTCAAAGAAAACCAGCCTCAAACCATGAAAGTCAGTAATTGACAACACAAAGGCAGGACTGCAAATAATTTTTCTTAACTGGATTTGTTAGCTTATCACCCAAACCTTATTCATCTGCAGGGAAGTCCGGGGTCCTAGGTAACCCCCATCCCTGCTCTACCTGCTCCCAATGACCTTTTCTACCCCAGCAGAGCATTTTTTTCCCCTTGAAAATGTTGATTATCTTCAACAAAGTGGACACCTCCTACTACCAGACTTTCTGGTGTATGCTGCCATCCCTACCTCAAAAACTCACCTAGTCAAGACTGACGTGAAAGGATTGAGAAAGGTTCCTGCCTCTTGTCTTTGGGATGGTNCACCTCACTACACCCTCCTTTCAGGTAGTTGTAGAGAGTGATGAGGTCTCCTCTCAGTCTGCTCTTCTCTAGACTAAACAACCCCAGCTCCCTCAGCTGCTCCTGATCAGACCTGTGCTCCAGACCCTTCACCAGCTTCGTTGCCCTTCTCTGGACCTGCTCCAGCCCCTCAATGTCCTTCTTGTGGTGAGGGGCCCAAAACTGAACACAGGATTCAAGGTGCGGCCTCACCAGTGCCGAGTACAGGGGCACAATCACTGCCCCAGTCCTGCTGGCCACACTATTGCTGATGCAGGCCGGGATGCCGTTGCCATTGGCCTTCTTGGCCACCTGGGCACACTGCTGGTCCTATTCTGCTCCATATGCCCATGGCATCTGCCCTCTTCCAGCAGGGCAGAGAGAACAGGGACACTTATTATCGCACATTTTTGCTGGTGACATCTGCCAGACACTTCCCTGCAGAGCCTGAGAAGGTTCCGTGTTTGTCAGGGTTCAGTTGCAATTATGCCAAAAAAGAACTGGGAAAAGCAAGTTCCTCCCATACTGTGTCCTGTTGCTCTATCAGGGCAAATTTCACTGTGGTGGGGTCTAGCAGTGACCCCATGGTGACAGGACAAGGTGCAAGGGACTGTTTCCCTCCTCAGTCCCTCTGCTCAAACAGGCAGCAGTAGGAATGATCCTGAATACATTCAGGTAAGTGGAAAATGAGATAGGTATAGGTCTATGTGTGAAGGCACTAATTGATCCAAGGAAGAAAAAAGGTAAAATGGAAATTAGAAAGATAGAGGCAAGTGCCCACAGCGCTCAGGGGACCACAAAAACATAGAACAGTGGTTTTATATTGCACTTGCATTCAAAGGGATAACCACCAGTAGAAAAATTGATGCAGGTCTGATATTAAATGACATGTATGGGGATATAGGAGCCAAAAGAAGATGGGCATCCATTATCCTTTCGGCAGTACAGTCACGCTGATCAAATAAATTCCCTTGCTTTATAAGGGCACATTTGATTTACTGCTTCATGACATTGAGAAGATTAAACTTAGTTAACTGATAGACTTTAAAAAGTAATTGTAGGGGCATGTCATTACCAGCTCAGTGTCCTGAGATTTTCTGCAAAGTTTTCACATGGTAGATGTGGTGGGTGGTAAATAACGAGTGTAAGAGCAGCTTGTCTCACCCTGTCCTTGGTGTTAATGTGTAATGCAAGATCATGCACTGGGGAAGAAAACTGAAGATCATGCCTCTGAAATGCTGGACTGCTGCTGCAGAGAGGGACTCTTGGGTGATGATACACAGGGGCTCCATCAGGAGCCTCCCAGGCTTACTTGCAGTCAGGGGCAAACCAGGTCCTCTGCTGTGTAGGCAGAGGGATGGCAGCTGGAGGCAGCACTGCCTCCCTCTTGCATCGTGTGGGAGAGCATCCATAGGGCAGTCCCGGGAGTGGCTCCGTTCAAGATTCAGACACCCAAAGAGAGGTGTCTACTCGTGGGTGGGCTGCGTAGGCACTGAAGGTACCCGAGATGACCTAAAACATCCTGCCTGCCCTCACTAATCCCTGAAGGTCTTTCATACCTCCTGTGTCATCCCTACCAGCCACATAACTGAGCCTCCCTGGAGCCTCTCAGATGGCACCAATGTCCATAATTAAGCAACTGAGTCAAGTCATCCAATATGAGAGAGGCAGGCCTGCGTCCGGATATCTAAATGCGTTTTCATTATCTCAAACCCAACCCACTCACTGTGCCCAGTCCCAGCAGCGAAGGGATGAGAGGGTGCCTGCCCTGGGGCAAGAGACTGGAAAAAGCTGCCTTAATCAGTCCTTTATCCCCTAGAGACAAGACAAAAAAAAAAAAAATAAAAAAAGCATTTGGCCCAGGGTTATAAAAGCTCCTCTTCTTTCTTCTGTTCTCCCTGAAATCTGGGCACCCTGGTGCATTTTTTAGAAATAATTTTAAAACAGCTCCTGCCAGCAGCTGCCTTGGCCCTGAGCAGAACACACTCTCCCCATCTTGTGCTGGCAATTATTAAAACACTTTGCAAAGGAAATACCTGAGATGGTGATAAGCACTGGGTTAAATTCACACACCCCTACACTCAGGTTTCCATTCTCCATATCACCACATCCCCTTTCCCCAGCTGATGGGCCGAAAGGGCTCCAAGCTGC
>VZTO01014450.1:0-26643 GCA_013400615.1 Syrrhaptes paradoxus | reverse complement strand
GGAGGGAGCTTTCCCCCATCTTTGCCCTTTATGTAAGAAATTCCCACCAAAACCTTCCCAAGGGGCAGGTCTTGGACCAAATGGCTTCTGCAACTGATGGCAACATGGTAAAAACGCTGGTGGCCAACGAGCTGGGCTGACCCGGGCATCACCACCCGTGTCCAGAAACAGCTCCAAGCACTTTGGCAGGATCAGGGGGAGTATTTTGTGCCCGACTCCTCAATCCAGACAAGTTTTTGGCATGCAGGAGCTCCTCAGGCTCTAGATAAGGCACGAAGGGATGAAAACCCTCCATCACCATCGTCACAGTCTTGTACCGCTTTCAGCCAAGCCCAGGAGAGGTGAGAAACCAGAGGCATTGGCTCATCTGCCGGGCTGCGGGGGGTAAAGCCGTGCCTCCCCAGCCTCCCAGCACCTCGTCGGGTACAGCCCCGTGCCCCGCTCCAGGGATTTAACTTATCAGTGAACTTGTCTGAGCAAAGCCTGGGGGCAGCAAATATAAGAGGGTGGGAGAAAATTTGGAAGGTCACGCTCTGATGGAAAGCTCTGTTCCAGCTCTGCATCAGCAGAAGCCAAGGCAGCCCGGCTCCTCGGTGCTGGGACACAGGTGGCGAGGTGGCTGGGAGCACCTTTGGGGACACACGAGGGCCACCAGCACCCTCCTGGCTCATCCGTGGGACATGAGATCTGCACCAGAGCCCTTGGAGTTAACGCACTTCCCTCCACGTGGCTGTGCGTGCTGCACACCCGGGTTTCCCCAACATCAAAAAGCTTTAAAAGATGATGAATGGGGTTGGCTGCTTGTCCCTAAAGCCACATGGGTCCCCACTGCCCCAGGAAGCTCTGCTGCCAACATCTATCTGCTCCGAGACGTGTGGCAGGAGCAGGAACGGGCACAAACAAGCGCTGGATCCTCCATGCACAGATCCGTCAGCGCTCACCCCGATCTAAAAATACCCGCGGCAGGCACAGCACATCTGGGTGATGGAGCAGCAGCGCCGCCGCGCTCCCCCCTCCCCAGAAAGGGCTGAGCAGCAAGTGACTATTTTTAGCTTATCTTTTTAGGCTAATTAGCTCTCCTTTTCCTTCCTCCTCCCCAGCTCCTTCAGGTGACACGATGGGCTGGGAAACGCCTCGGAGATCCCCTCCGGGCCAGTGCCATCCCAGCTCGGTTTATTTTTACCTCTCACGAGGCAGTTCAGCTTCAAGGAAGGATGCAAAGCGATTCACTTCCCCGCAGCATCACTGCCTATCATTGGCAGATACTTATTTATTCAAGTGAATCCTCTCCCTTCCCCTCCCTTCCAGGCACAGCTTTAAAAATGCAGATAAACTGTTACCATGGGCTGCTGAACTTCCACTCTGATGATATCTTCATAGATATCATCGCCTTCATCTTCACAGGGGACGCAGTCATAAATATCCTCCCCCAGGTCATGTTCGCTGGAACGAGAAGGAGAGCAATTCAGTGACAGTACAGAGGGCACGGTCACCCACACTCCATCGGGCAAAACCACAACTGCTCCGGCACCGAGGAGGGAGGAAAACCACGGCAACAACAAAACCCTCCTGGCACACAGCATGTTCAGCCCACGTTCCCCGTTTGCATTTAGGAAATCTCGTTTTTTTCCGGATCGGTGCCTGCTGCGCATCTCCCGCTTGCTGGAGGCTGGAAAAGGCAAAACGCTGCTTGGGACAAACGGGGATCACGGCCAAGGAGCTGCTCCGAGCCCCGTGCCAGGCATGTCCACGATGCCCAGCGCACCGTGGCCGGCCAGCTCTGCCCCTGCAGAGTTTGTGCTCGGTGCCCATCAGCCCGGATGAGATGGACTCACAGCCAAGGGCCCCATTGGGACCATCTGAGCTGCTGCACAGGACCGAGCCCAGCGCGACCACCCCCAGAGACCCCCGCAGCCACCTCTCTTTGCCTGCCTCCCATCATTAGGGCAGGGAGCAGCTCCTGTATCACTGACTTTAACCATATTATACCCAGAGAATATATTTTAACAGATTGGATTTTGTTTCAAGCATTGCAATCCCTCTGCTTTTGCTTTTTTTCTCACGGAAAGGCTTCCTTCACACCAAAGAAACCATCTCCTGGCCCCCCATTAGGGCTGCAAACTGCCGTAGGAGCCCGCATCCATCCAAAGCATAAGCAGATGCTGAATAACCATCCGACGGCCCCGTGCAGCAGGCAGCCCTTAGCCTTGCTCAGGGGGAAGCACGATGGGGCTGAGCCGAGCTCCTGGGGCTGTGCAGGGACCCGCAGCAATGCCCGGACCAGCCACGGGCACCACATCCAGGTGTAAAAGCTCTGGATGCAGCTTCTCTGGGTGACGCACCGACTCCCACAAAGCACAATCCCTGCTTGGATGGGCAACCGGGTGATTTGTCATCTAACATTTCCCAGAGGAGGGAGAGACTCTCCCGATCACCGTAAGGCAATCTCAGCAGTCGTTCAGCTCGGTGATGCTCAGCCTCAATGCTGAGTAATAGTATTTACATCAGGGATAAAGTAAGCAGCAAAAAAGTCACATTTTCGGAACTTCTCATGTCACTGAGGAGATGCCTCTGCAAGCACAGGCTTTAGAGACATCAGCAAGATGTAGTGTCCAACTTGTATTTAAAGGTGATGGTGTTATAGGTACTTAATTGTCACCTCAGCCTTTACAGACTCCCCCAGGGGCTCTTAACTCTTAGAACACTTTTGAAAATCCAACCCATAATAAATAGCAATTAACAATAATAATTTTAGCGCTTAGATCTACAGGTGCTGATTGCTAACGGCTCCCACTGAAGTCAACCCCACGGGATCTGGACAGTGTGAAACGCTGGAATATCAAACAGCGTTCGCATATTTTACGAGCTGTCTCTTTCAGCGCGGGTATTAATTACAGACAAATGGATTTAGGTGTAAAACTGTGCTCAAACCATAACGCTCAACATCTCTACATCACACAGCATGGAGCAGCAGAGCACATCTGTTTGCAAAACTGGGCTTTAATTCTTTTCTAAATGCAGTTCTTTCTATTTTTAAAACCAGATTTATTTAATAAAAGTTTGGGAATTTTAAATAAATACACTGGCGTGATGTATCCGTCCCATTCTTCCAGAGTGATGCATTACAGCTGCTGTAATAATGCCCACTAATAGCTGGTGATCCATCTTCCCCCTTCCCAAGCGTCGCCGTTATTATCTGAACCAATATTTATATTCTCAGCTCCGCTCCTTTATCCAGAGCAACTAACTCCCGGTTCCTGATTAATCTTCTCTTCCCGCCCGCACCTCTCGGATTGCTGGCTGTCTCTCTATACATCATTTCCCAGCTCGAGGGTCGTTAGCAGTGTATGGTTGGGTTAACGCTGTGAGCATGAGCTGGGCTGGGTGTGACATGACCACGGCGATGCTGCGGTGACACTGCTGCCGGAGCTGAGCCCACTTGGGGCAACGGCTGCTCATCACCTGCCCTGAGTGCTCAGAGACTGCTTGGGGCTACGTGCAGAAGGAGAAAAGAGCATCTGGAGGTGTTCCCAGGAAGAAGACAACATCTTGAGGTGTTCCTGGGAAGCTCTGCATCCCGAGCATCACCTGAACTCCTCTCCTGCACACAAGCACAACCAGGAACCACCCACCCAAGCCTCAGACCCCAGTGGTACCCCAGCCTGGCCAAGCCCAAGCCCTCCTTTTCTCCCCGACCAAGGAGCCCTGAGCTCTGCACCACGGCTGGGTACGCACCAGGACATTGCTGTGACAAACCCAGGTGGCATCGTGGGATGCTGACGGGGTTTTGCTAAATCATGGGCTGCCTGGACCCAGCCCAGAGAAAGAGGGGTGTCCCACAGACCTGGCCCAGCCCGGCCCTACTCAGAGCTCCTCTGGGCCACCAGGAAAGGGGCAGGAATGTCAACCAAGGGACAACACAGCAGCTCTGTGGGCACATCTGCTAAGAGCCACACGACACCCATCGCGTGGGGCCACATCCTGACAGCACCTTGCCACACTCATCGCTCTAAAGAAGGGGTTGAGCACACGTTGCTCCGCTCGTTCCTGCTCATCAGCACCAGTACAAGCCCTTCCCATCTCCGATTTCTGGCCTGAGGTGAAAAACCAGGGACAACTCCCTTGTCCTGGGGTACCTAGAAAGACACCTCCATTTCCGAGCCCAGGGGAGAGGCACTAGAGACGCGGAAACCCGACAGCCGCGGTGGTATTAGAACAATTGCACCTTTGTCCAACAAACCCTTATTTATTAAAGCACACTCCCGGTACATCTCTGAGAAGCACCGGAGGCTGTCAGCTTTATGGGGAGCAGTAAAAGGCACAGATTAGCCCCTCCTGGAGCATCCTGCGCGTGACCGAGCTTTGCCGGTGCGTGTGCGGCTGTTGATGCCGCGGCTTTGCACGTATCGATTTCCATCGGGCTCCACGTTTTGCCTGTCGAGACCTGAAAACAGACACTCTCCCCATCATTAAAAAAGAGAACAGGCATGGGGATGATTTTAGCCAGTGGCAACCTAAGAACACGCTCAATTTTAAATGCCGTAAGGGGAGGGAAAGCAGGGCAGGTATTTTCTGTGTTTCGCACAGTCTCCTGCTGTGGGAAGCAATAAATTCAGCATCCCGAGCATGTCATGTGTAGACTGAACAACTTGAGCAAGGAAGGCCAGATCCTCACCTCTGTCTTCACAAAGAAAAGCAATTTACTCCTTCAATAAAAGCAGCAGCCTGCGAGCTACCCGTGGGTATCGGAGCCTAGAATCTACCTCCTGGATTAGGAGATTCACCGACAGCTCTGGGTTTAGGAAAAGGGGTTTTATCCACCCTTCAGAGTTAACACCAGCGTTTGCAATGACTGTTATGAGGATGGATGTAATCAGCTTTGGGCTGGCAGCATCTTGCCTAGCCAGGGAAGCTCATTCAAAGCAAAAAGAAGAAAGCTTTTCGTATCTAACGCAATCACAGGCAAACCCAGTTCTAATGGCTGAGCTTGTCCACCCTGGCAATGCCTGGTCCCCAAGGAGCAGCAGCTCCCACAGCAGAGGGACCAATGCCAGGCTGCTGCCTTGGAGCAAGGGACAAAGAGGGACATGGAAGGAGTGAGCTGGGGAAGGGGAGAGGGTCCTTCAGGGACCCCGGGCAGCTCCAGTTGCCTAAATGCAGCCAAATTTTAAATAAATCTCCCCAGATAGAATGGCAAAGTTGAGCTGGTTTAAGGAGGAACCTCACTGCTCTGAGGGGAGGCACTGGTCCCACAGTTCCCACCGAGGGCCACCAAAGGACTTCTTCATCTATGATTTTACAGCAGCTTTCATTCACTTCTATAGCTGCTCCAGGGTACTGGGAAGTTGAGGAGTTTGTACCAACCTCAAGAATTCAAGGAGGAGCCCAAGTGAGTCCCTCAGGGCAAACCCACCACGTCAAACCCCTCTCCAAACCACAGCACGGCTTTCGCTCCGCTGATGAAAGAGCCAGAACCACCAGGAACAGCAAAACAAAGAGCAGGAAGAGGGAGAACGAGCTAAAATAAGACAACCAGAAGATAACCCCAAATTTCCAGTCCTGTGGCCAAGGTTAAGAGCCAGAAGACCTCAGAGCCGCCGCTGGGTCCAGGCTGGAAGTACATCTGCAGGGTCCCTGAGACAGCTGCCCGGCAGCTGCGAGGCTCCAGTTTGCCCCAGTAATCCTCCGCTTTCTCATTCTTCCTCTGTACTTACAGCTATAAATAGACAGTTCATCCGACCAACCCCTCATTCACGGTCTCCATCGGCCGAGGACAAGCAGAGTCCTATATTTACAGCACATCTGGCAGGTTTGAGTTTCAGGGTGAAGGAGTGCAAGATGTGCAGCCCTCGGACTGGAGATCCTGCAGGGTTTTAATGAGTCAGATTGTACTTGGATGGAGACACGCGCCTGGAAATAGCAAGAGAAGCCTTTTGCCATCTATTCGACTCAAGCCTTACATTCCCCGTTCCAAGTGGAACATCATAATCCCAAGGATGAGCCTCACATGGTTACAGCAATTAACACGATCCTAGAGATGGCACGAACAGGACATATAAAAATCTTTACTGGTGACAAAGAAGAACAGACACGTTTACAAGCGCTACAGCTCGAGTGCCTTGTACCACAGAGCCATTTATTTAACTGGCTGGTGCGCGTGGTTTTTCCAACAAAGTAAAAATAATGAGAAAAGTGGCAGCTAACTTATCATCTTACCTTGGCTCCTCTTTTCATCCCTTTTTTTAACGTGCTTAAGAAATTCTGCTGATCCCATCACTATTTCGGAAGACATAAGAAGGCAATGGTGGTGACAGCAGTGGAAGAAGCAGGAGGAACCTCAGCAAGAAGCTCTGGGCAGGAGACAGGCTGTCGGCAGAGCCTGTGCCCAGACGAGGTGCGTCGCTTGAGGCCAGGCAGAGATCTCCTGCAGCTCCCCTTCTCTGCGATGAAAGGTTTGGAACTACACCGCCAGCCCAAATACTTTTCTTGGGGTTAAATCCCCAGCAAGCAAGACTGGGGGACAGCAACCTGGGGGCTGAACCCCCCCACCCCGGGGGCTCACACCAGGTGGGGAGCTGCTTTGCTTAAAACACTCTCTTTGTCCTTTTTTCAACACTACATCTTCTCCTCAAAGCAATTCACTTTTAAAGGCAAAAAGGAGGTAAAAGTTATGTAAATTAACCGTTTCATGTCAAATCATTCACAGCACTCCTGCCTAACTCTGAATTCTTCAAATAGTTACCGGAGAACCCCAAACCCACCCTGCGAGGAACCCACTCGAGACTGCCGGGCTTTATGCCAGTGCAGAGGGACAGTGCCATGAAGCGGAGAAAGTTCGTGATAAAGAAGGTTCTGGGGCTGTAAAAGGGACCAGCATTAATTGCTCTCATAAATTTAATGAGACAAAATAACTGGAGAGGAGCTTAAGTGGCAGCAGAAAAAATTCAGGTTCAATGTTCAGTATAATTTCAGAAGTACAAGAATGGTCTGGGGCAGGTGAAGCAGCCATCAGGAGAGATGGAAAAGCCACCAGCAGGGAAGATGCTCAGCTGTGAGGTGGGTGGATGTCCACTGCCATCGGTGCCCAGCAGCCGTCTGGGGCTCATGTCCCTGCAGACCCCGGGAGCTCCATCAGGACAAGGGTCGCTCTGATTCTGGGGGGCAGGCTCCAGCAAAGCCCTGCTCCTGGGCAAACTCCCCAAAAACCAGCTGCTGCTCGAGGGTCTGGCATTCTGTGATGCAGAAATAAATCAGCCAGGAGAGGACAAACGTCCCTGTACTGCTCCTCCCAGTATCGATCAGGCACCGCTTGCAGACCAGCCAGCCCTCGCCATCTGCCCGGCTCTCTGCAGGCTGCCATCTGGCCCATGGCAAAGCAAACCAAGGGGCCAGTGGGCTGAGGACGGGGAATCTGAGAACTTTTCTAGCTCCCTTGATACCCTTTTATTTTCCCCTCCCCTTTCCATCACCAATTGTTCTTTTGTTTTGGGGGTTTTGCCTTTTTTTTTTTTTTTTGAGAACTAAATAGCTGTTTCCAGGCAATTATCTGCCTGGATCTGCCGGCTGGCTGAGCCCGTGCTGGGGAGCTGCCTGCAGCCCAGCATAATCTCTGCGATACCCCAAAGGTGACAGCACAATGTGCTCATCAAGGCATGAACACCCTTTACACAGCCCAGCACCCTCATGGCACTGCTACTGATCCGCTCCCCAGCTTTTGTCCCCGGCTGCCGTGGCTCCTCCGCACTGGGAGGGACCTCGCTGCCCACCAGGATGCAGGTCCTTGCTCTCCACAGCATCATGGGGACAATGGGGACAAAGCCTCGTTCCTTCTGCTTCCTAAATCTGCATATTTCTAAATCCATATTTCGAACACTTTGCAGAAGAGGAATTCACCCAAAATCTCCAATGGGGGACACCCAACCTCGCCGTCTAAGTACTTAAGGCTGAGATGAAGCATTTTAACACTCTCCAAAAAACCCCGCTTTGACCAGCCCCCAGAACATCTCGTTCGAGCCAGCTCAATATTCCTCCTGAGCTTTGTACCCCAGCAGCACAGCGACCAAAGAGAGCTGCCCTTGGGAGCCTCCTCTCTCGCAGGGGTTGATTTGGGGGTGCTGAGCCCACTGGGCTTGTCCCTTGTCACCTGCACCCCAGCCCTTCGAGGCCAGCAGGGACAGCAGGCTGGGCTCTGCAGGGACAGGACTGTGCATCCCCCCAGAACGATCCAAGGGGCAAAAATAATCACTCAGAGAGCTGCATGGATGTTATAAGCTAACATGGAAAAAACCACCCAGAGCTGGAGGGTCTCTCTTGCAAAAGGGCGGATTCCTTCCCCACGCGTTGGGTCACTTCGCTGCTCGCTGTGAAAATCCTCGCCTCCAATAAAGCATTTTGGATGCACTGGGATCTTCCCAAGGCTGCTGGATCATCAGCAATACGAAATGCAAAGCTGCTGGATGGAGTGAATCACTCCCAGCTCGTGAATGATGCCCTTGTTCGGCTGTTTGGAGATGGGCAGCAGCTAAGAAAGAGCTTTCTCATGCGGCCCCGCGGTTTGCCAGCGCCCAGCATCGGTGCCCAGAACGCACCATTGTGACCGGCACTTTTCCAATGAAAGTTTCCTTGTCCAGCACGGAGAGACGCTCCTTGTCAAAGGGAGAAAGGGGGACTATTGCTGGTGTGTCCCCAGACAGCGGGAGCAGCAATGTTCGTGCTCTCAGGGACATTTCTGGAGTTTTTACAGTTTGGGGTGAACTACTCCTCCGTTTCGTAGGTTGTGTTTCCATGCATGAACCTGGCTGTGCCGGGAGCGCAGATGGGGATGGAGGCATTTGTGCAATATCCCCGTGCTGAGTTACACCTGCCTTGCCCCAATGGCCCCAACTAAAGATGTAAAGAAGAGGATTTGGGGAAGAATGGGAAAAAAGGGACAGTTAAACACTGGAGACAGCCTGGGACAGAACAGGGTGATCCATAAGAAATAAACCTCAAAATCATCCGAGCACAGAGCTTGGGCATCTCAGCCCCTCTCCCAAAGGGACCAACCTGCAGCCACGAGCAAAGGTCCGAGGAACAGGTTGGGAACCTTCCACCCCGAGCGGCTGCAGAGCTGCACCACTGGCAGGAGAGCAGCTGAAGCTGGGAACCCACCTCCAATGCCAAATAACCTGCTCCGAGCTCCGAGCACACAGCACCGAAACCCTGATTTCTAGGAGGGGGCTGCCGTCCCCCCAGCGCCCATGTGCGGGTTCACACACAAACCTTTCTGCAATTAGAAGCACACCCACGTGTGACAATCAGGAATTTTAAAACCCAATACTAAAGGGATTTTGAGAACTTTAGGAGAGGGAGGAGAAAAATGTTATTCTTGAAAGGATCCCTTTATAAGTCAAAATTTTATTAAACTGTAGCTGCTGGGAGCCAACTGCGAGCCGGGGATTCCAGGGTACTCCGTTCCCTCGACTAGTAATTTATGATTTACTTTTGTAATAACTGAAGCCATAAGGAATTCATTGGATTAAGGAGCCTTATTATTTATGTTGTGGAACAATAATATTTAACTGTATAAAGCCACATATCCACCCGTACAGACTTTCCCTCCATACCAAACAGACTGCACTTCATCAGTAAAACCCTGGCCCCGCCGGAGCCAACGGGAACGCTGCCATCCCGTTCCCATAGAGCCAGCGCTTCACTGGATACCTTCTAGTTCAAGGTTGCTTTTAAAAGCCTGTTATATCATCACCACGGGCAGCAAAACAGACACACCGGAGACCCAGATAAATATAGAAACAGAAACCCCGGCAGCATCCCCCCATGTCCCACCAGCAACAGGCAGGAGGGGTTCCCAGCTGGCGGGGTCCAAAATCACTCATGGAGGATGAAGACCCACATGCCAGCACCCACGCAGCCCCAAAAATGGCATGGGGGGGTCCAGCACGGAGCTAACAATGGGTACCCCAGTCCCAGGGAGTGGCTCAGCACCGGCCGGCTCGGAGGAGGAATTACAGGTTCTGCAGCTATCGATGGGCTTTCCCAGGCAGAGGAGCTCCGGTGGGCTTGGCCCCCCTCACCCCCCACTGAGCCACTTGTAAACTCAACCCAATTTAAAGCGATGTCTCCCAGGGCTCTATATGGGAAAAGACAAACTATTGTAAGAGCACAAAGATCTCCTGGCAAGACAATCAAAGCAGCCGTCTCCCCAAGCCCCACTATCAAATTTTATCCGACGTTGCAGAAAACACATTGCAGCTCTTCCCTTTTCATGTCCCCTCCCCACGAGATGGTGAGGCCACTTACTCCGCCAGCTCCTCCAAGCTCCGGTACACATCGTCATCGTTTTCCGTGGTCTCCTCCGATGGGAAGGGCCTGGGGAAGGAGAGGAACGACAGCGTTACTGGTGTGTCCCACCCCTCGCAGCAGATCCCCTGCAGCCCCAGCTGAACTCAGCCCAGCCCCGAGCATCCCCTTGAGCAGAGGGTGTTTTGGAACAAAATATTCATTGCAAATACATTTTTTTTCCAATTAAGCATCAGCTCCCAGGAGAACATCATCCCCGCTGCTTCCCGCGGGCAGCGCTGGCACAGCAGGACAGGAAGGCAGGTGGCGAGGCTGGTGCAGGACAGGGCATCAGCTGAGCTCTGCAGGGAGGAGCTGCATCGCCCACCAGCATCTCAGAGACCCTGCTCTGACCCACCGCTCCCTGCTGTGCTCGTGCTGCACGAACGACTCAGAAATCTAATTCAAGAGCAGCGCTGGGCTCTTTGAGACAGAGAAAAACCCTCTCCTCCACCCGTGATGGAGCCTTTCGACCTCCTGCCCCACACAGCTGGGGTACGTGATCCACTTCCCACTGCCGACCCCAAGCAGCCCATCCCACCAGAACAAAGCTGGGCTTCCTCATCTTAACTTTGTGACAGCTGAAAAAAATTAAAACCCTGGGGATGAGGGAAAGGACATCAAAAGGGCAAAAGGAAGGGGGGAGAAAGGAGAATTAAAGAGAAAGGGAGGGAGTAGGGGGAGAAAGCAAGAATTCCTTGGCTCATTCCGAAGTAATAACCAAATAATGTATGAAGGAGATGAAAAATACTGCTTTAATTAAACCCAATGTATTATTGCTGGCACAGGGCCACGCTGGGCTATGATGCACCTTGCGACTATGTCCATGTCAGGCTGGGGCTCGCTGTGGACACAGCCAGCCCTGCTCCAGCCGTGGCACAGGGGACACAGGTTGCGGCAGGGCAGCTCGGTCTGTCCCCCATGGGCATCATGGCAAAGGCAGCCAGGGGTCCCCAGGCTGAGAGCCACAGGGGAGGGGATGCTGATGCTGCAAGTGAGCAGAACTGGATCCACATGAACTTTTAACTGCCCCCAAGTGTAATTTCCTCCTCTTCCCTCCCACCCTCCCCTGTTTCACGATAGATTGCCTTTCCTGAAAGATTTAACGGATGGCCTGGCTAGCCCCTGAATTTGGTATTTTTGGATCCCATCTCTAGCATTAATTTGCCTTCCCCCCTCTGCTGTACTCCACCTTCCCTTGGTGAGCAGCTTCACACCAGGTGCTTCGAAATACTGCTCTGATCTGCAGCGAGTTCAACCAAAACCACAACCAGGTAGTGAACCCAGGAGGGAAAAGAGCCGTGGTGACCCCAGACACAGCACGGGATGATTTCACGCTCCCCCAGCTCTCAGGGCTGCCGTGCCTCTGCTCCAGATGCAAACCCACGGGAACCCAGGAGCATCCATGTCTGAGACATTAACCGTGCCCACGCGGGAGCGAGGAGAGCGATGGGTGGGAAGAGCAGACGGGGCTGTGCCCGCTCTCGGAGCCTCACTGCAAGGCAGGTGCCATTGGGCCATTATCCCGATGCCCCAACATCTGGCACAAACAGCTGCCCATGTGAAACACAGACAGAAAAGCCACCAGCTCCTCCTGCACGTGGCTGAGCCGATCATGGGAACTGGCCTCAGACCGCTCGCGGATGGGCGAGGGGGTACAGCCAGCACTGCTGCAGGGCTGCACCATCCCACACCGCGCCGGCAAGGAAGGAGAAATCGGGGGTGACCTCTGCTTAAACACCACTTGCTAAAATAATTTAAAAAATTCACCACAAGGCATAACTTCCTATCTTTTACATGCATCTTCCACTTTTAATCTCTAATTTCCTTCTCCAGTGCTAGAACAAAAGTAAAAGAGCCATAAAGAGAATTAAAATCGCACGCACACCTTTCAACCATAAATCTGGGCTTGAGGTGTAAGCAGCTCCGGTGATAAACCTCCCCATGTAAAACAAGGAGACAGCAAAGAGAAACAGCTATTTTCTAATGAGAATTTCATGGAGACGGCAGCTCCGCCAGCCCTCCCGGCTTCACCTTGACCATGGGCAAAGCACTGGAGTGAAAGTCAGGGCAGGAGAGGAATTAATAACCTGTATCTCTGCAACAGCAGCTAATGGCTAAATAAGGATGCATGGAAGGCAATTAGGAGGAAAGTCACGCCGAGGAGGGGATGACTAAATGGACCATCTAAAATCTGGAGCTGAAGGNATAAGGATGCATGGAAGGTAATTAGGAGGAAAGTCACGCGGAGGAGGGGATGACTAAATGGACCGTCTAAAATCTGGAGCTGAAGGATGGCTTTTTGGAGAAAGCCTTGGGTTTGCCCTTTGTGCATCCCTCCCCAGCTGGCCATGCTGCAAGTGGCTCCGGAGAGGCTCCCTGTGTCCCCATGTCACCGCTGCAGGAGCAGAGCTGCTGTCACCCTCGCGGCTCCTCTTCTCTCCTCCAAAACAGGGTGCCAGCCCCCAGACTGCTGCACAAGGGGCTGGGACCACACCATGGGCTTCGGGTAGCTCTCACCCAAATGGTCCTTGCTCTTCCCCAAAAGCCCTTTGGTTCAACAACCTAATTTAATTTAGCCCTACTAATTACAGCCACTATTTAAAATCTCTCCCTCCTTTNGGCAGAAACATTAGAAGTAAAGGGGATCAAAAGCTAATGATTCCCTGGGAAGTTCTTACAGCTCTCCACATGCATTGCAACTTCATAAAGAGTGTTAAACGCTATAGCTGGCAATGCCCAACGGTAATGAAATAAAACGTATTTTGAGTCCACTGAAACCCAACAGGTTTGCAGAGATCCCAGCTCATTTAAATTCATTTGAAAATGTTTCTTATTAAATATCATTAGTCAAGCACCAGACTTTTCTCTGTACTCCACCATCACGACAAACCACCTGCTGAGGAATTCATCCCGCGCCTGGGCTGCAGCGAGCCCGATCCCACCCAGAGCCCCAGCAACATCAAACGCTGCCGGAACAGGCTCTCAGAGATAATAAACCTCCCAGAGTAGACTTCTTCACAGACAAACCCCACTGCATTCAACAGCATCGCTTCCAGAGATCAAAGAACTACAGCAGGATCGATCTGATGGGTTTGTTTCAGAGCCTAAAAGAGAAGGAAAGACCCAATAATTGTTAGGGACTTTAGAGCAAGCTTCTCCTCTTGAGGACAAGGCTTACAGCAGATGATTGTTCTCGACACGCGATGCAAAGCATCCCCTTGATCCTACAGAACACTGAGGCTACTTTCTGGGTTGGAGAGCTCGTCCACGCAGAGCACACACCTCCCTGCGAACACAACCTCCTCTCGCAAGGAAAGGCAGGAGCAGTTCCCAGCCAGAGGACATCGCGCAGGGTGAGAATCAATTAGCATTTAACGAGGCACCTAATGCAGAAACCCTCCCTCACCCCATGATCCATCCCACGCCGTACCACCAGCCGCCCATCAGTAACGCTCTGCGGGGAGACGGCGCAGCCCGATGCAATGCCTGGCTGCTCTCTCCTCTAAATTATTTAATGGGAAGAGCCCGCTAGGCTGCAATTCTAACAGCAATAAGCAGAAAGATTTATTTATTTATGAATGTATTTCAGCATCTAGGTGCCTCATCCTTGCAACTCAAGACAGCTGTTCACTTCTGTGGTACCCTCACGGAGAATACAGAGGGTCAGGGATGGGTCAGCTTTAGTCGGATCATTTTGTAGCATCTGAGCCTCAAATCCACATTTGACAGAGCAGGGAGAATCCGGCATGATTTACTTTCTATTTTCCCTCTCTCCATTCTGATTTCTTGGGATCCAATACCAGCTCTGGGAATAGAAAGCCTGGTGAGAAGCAGACAGTGTGGCCATGTCCCACTCACCACCCTCTGTCCCATGGAGCTCTTCTCCTCCGAGGCTGCTCTCGGTGGAGATTGCGTTGGGCAGATGTGCAAGGAGGTTTCCCTGTCTTGTGCAAAGATCCACGGGAGGNGGGCAGATGTGCAAGGAGGTTTCCACGGGAGAAGGTGTGGAGGCTCATCCCTTACTGGGAGCAGGACTCCAGCCTCCCAATACCAGCATGCCAAGTCCAGCGATCACCCTTCAGTGTATTAAAAAGCAGGTGGAGTATGTGACACCCATGGAACCTGAGCTGCTCCCATCTGCTGCCCCTTCTGGCACCCTAGATCCATCAAAGGTCCACTGGGCATGACACCATGCCTTCATGAGCATGACATCATCCTTTCATAAGCATGACATCATCCTTTCATGAGCACAGCACTCCTGGAGCCTCCAAAGCAAACCATGTGGGGTTTCGCAAGATGTTCACACGCAACTGAAAATTCAGCCATCACCATCTTTGGTGGGATCAGGCAGAATCACAGCAGCATTTAATGTGCTGATGTACCCAGAGGTGGCTGTGAGCTGACCAGGGACAAGCACAGAGGTGACCTGGAGCTGCTTCTCCAGCCCTGCTCCCAAGCCAGGCAGCACCCCTGAGCTTTGGTTCCCATCTGAGAAATGGGACCAGCGTCAAGGAATGATTTCGGTAAAGTGCTGCAAGATGGATGAAACCCAACCTATCAATGCCCAAGATCCATTTTGATAAAACAGAATGGAATCAATTCTTTCCCTGCAGAACAAGACATATCGGAGCATACCAAAAGCTTCTGAATTTAATTAAAATCATACTATTGTGTTACATTACTCATCTCTGGAAAGAAGCACCTCACGCTGTGCCAAATTTTAGACACGTCCTCTGAAAAATTATGATTTGCTTTTATTTGTGGTCTGGAACTCAGAAAAATTCTCACAAGATTAATTCTGATAGAAATTCAGTGGGGAAACAGCAAGCTACATCATCAGATAACAGAAAGATGATGATTTTGCAGGAGAGCTCTCACAGCATTTAGCACAGTGCACTGCGCAGTGCCCAAGGGTGAGCTGCACGCCCTGCTTTATCTTCAGCTCAAATCTGAACCGAGCATTTCTGGAGACTATGAGACAAGAAAATAACAGCTCGTATAATTTTATGTTTCGACACATTATCGCATTTTTTAAAAAATCCGCATGTACCCACGGTTCGCTCGAGAAAGCCGTAGGATTTTCTCCTCACTTCAGCTCCACGTTGATGATAACAGATGGATAAAATCAAAACGGAAATCTAGAAACATCTTTCTCAAAAAGAAAGGGGAAAAAAACCCTCTGGGGTAACAGAACAACAAATCACTAGGAAACGATTTAGCCAGGTCTTTGACTCAGAAGAAAACTAGATTTGAAAGCGCCGTGGGTGAAAATCAACGGCAAACGCAGCAAGCAAGGGACCTGGGCAGCCCTCGTTCCCCCTGAGATGTCCCCATGGCCCTGGTCCCACCAGGAACACGTGAGCAGCAGGACAGCGAGGAGGAAGGATGCTCTTGCAGCTCAGACACCAGCTGGAAGCTGCAGCAGTGCCCTGCCGAGCCCAGCACCGGGACAGGGGCTTTGCACCCATCGTGGGTGGGGATGGCCAGAGCCCCCACCTCCCCAAGCCAGGGCAACACACCCCAGCTCAGGGCACAAAGATAAATCCCAGCCAGGATGTGAAGACCTGGGATGCACTCCATGGTATTTAACAGCATCCCCACAAGATTATTCAATTGCCTGACCTTGGAAAACACTCAACAGAATTTTTTTTTTTGATCTAACAAATCAAAAACCTTGAAACCTCCCTGGTTTCACCTTGTAGCAAAGCAGCACAAGGAGGTCTTGTAGCAGTCCGAGCAGCAGTTCCTCTGCTGGACCTGAGCAGCTGTACTCCTACGAAACGCATGCCAATAAAAACAAATATCTACCTAAACATATATTTCTGCCAGCTTCCAGCCCAGCACCAGCCCTGCTGCCTGCTGCACCACCAGCATGTCCCAGTCACGTGCTGGGCAACGTGAACCAGACCTGAACAGACCCCCTGGGCTGAGCAGCACCTTCTGTGCTCCACAAGAATAAAAAGATGGGTGCTTCCCCCTCCCTGGAGGGGTGCAAAGGACCAGCTGAGCCTGAAGCCCTTCTCCAAACCAGGGGCAAGGATTGCATCTCAGAGAGACCTTTCCAGCACCTTTACTCATTAAACTACACACCAACCCTGCCCAGGACAGCTGTTGATGCCGTGCTGCTGCACCCAAAGGTGCTAGGGTGGCCCCAAGGGAAGCACTGCACGGGCAAAGCCGAGGAGCACTGACAAGGCAGGTGCACCCCAAACCCCAGCAAGCCCCCCACGGGACGGTGAGGCAGAGCTGTGCATGGCAGGACTGTGTCTTCACGATGTAAATCTGCTGACTGGGGAGGGTGCAAGAGAAACTGCCTTTGTTTTTATTAGCAGATGCTTACGGGGTGACCTCAGCATCTCCCAAGCCTTACAAAGCAGCCGCACAGAAAAACACGTCAATGATATTTTTCAGACTCTCTTAGGAGCAAGTCTGTGAGGATACACACTTGCCAAAATAAATGTGTTAAAAATGTTATTAGCTGGAAAGGAACTGCTTTTAGCCAAGGATCCTGCTTACTGACAAAGGAAGAAGCTTTACGGTGACTCCTAAAGAAGGTCTGTCCATGTCTCATGGAACCACATCAACTCGACCCCCCGCTTGCAGCTGAAGCTCTGTGGAGCTGTGCTGGTCAGGACTGGGGTCAGCCCCAGGACTGGTCCCAGCTCCAGACTCCCTGGAGCACAGGAGGGCACTGGACAGCAACCGAACACGTTTCCAGGCACGGATTCCTTCCACAGCCCTCTCCATCCATTTTATAGCAACACTTAAAGCGTGTACAACGGATACATGACAGCAGTAAAAAAAGAATAATGGGCAGAGTGCAATTACCCAGAGCACATCAGCAATGAATAAAACAGTCCTTGTAAAACCAACCTTTCAGGAGAAGAGGTCCTGTAACTACCTCCTCACCAGAAGATGCTTGAGGACTTAATCGTTATCGACTTTAATTGCTTGCTATTTCCACACACGGCTGGATCCGCCTCTGGTGTTGAGCAGCCATCCCCAGGGGCAAAGGGACAAAATCTGATCAGCATGAAGCCTCCATCCTGCTGGAGAATCCTTGTAAATCCCATAAAAGATTTGACCTTATCTCCCTTCTCCAGGACAGCAGGGAACGTCTCCTTCATCACCCACATTAGGGCTTGTACCATCCCATCTTTTGCCAGAAGCGGGTTTTGCTGGCAGGGTCCCCAAGCCTCCTTTACAGGGTCACCCCCACTGCAAACATAATGGTACCCCCACATGGTAGTGGGGCTCAGCCAGATGAGGAAATGGATTAAAGTCATTAAACCTGGACAAAACTGTAGATGTAATTCTGACCTGGTGGGTGAAGTGCAGAGAAGTTTCCAGATCAGCCACAGTGAATGACCAGGGAAGGACACACACCGGGAGCAGGGCAGGGGCTGGATGTTCCCCGCGCAGGTCCCACTCCGTTTGCCCCCCTGTGCAGGGCACCGCGCAGAGGAACGCTGCTCGCTCAGCACGGAGATACTACAACACAGGCGGGATGCTCGCGACTCTCCCTTCCCATCCCTCCTCCCTTTCACCCACATACACATCCTGATATCATTGGCAAGCCGTTAAGTACAGAAACCCCAGGGATGATAACGCTGCAAACCTCGTTTTGAGCACGTCAGTCTGTTTTCATAGTTCACCTGGGCAAAAGGGAAAAACACTGAACCTCGTCAGCAAGGCACGGGGATTGCAGGCAAAGCAGGGTGTCAGAAAGTCACAGAATGGTTTGGGTTGGAAGGGACCTTAAAGCCCATCCAGTCCCACCCCCTGCCATGGGCAGGGACACCTCCCACCAGCCCAGGTTGCCCAAAGCCTCATCCAGCCTGGCCTTGAACCCCTCCAGGGATGGGGCATCCACAGCTTCTCTGGGCAGCCTGGGCCATTGCCTCACCACCTGCACAGGAAAGAATTTCTTTCTAATATCTAGTCTAAATCTGTCCTTTTCCAGTTTAAATCCATTACCCCTCGTCCTGTCACCACATGCCCTTGTAAAAAGTCCCTTCCCAGCTCTCCTGCAGCCCCCTTTCAGCGCTGGGAGCTGCTGTAAGGTCTGCTCTGTCACCTCAGGGCATCAACACGCCGAGAGAACCTGCACTTTGGCTGGTGTTTATTTATTTGTTCAAATGCAAGGTAAACCTCAGCCCAGGGCGTTGGGTTTGCAGCGCTGTGAAACCTCCCTGGTAAAACTAATGTTAGTTATTCTTCCAACAAGCTGCCCCCAGTAGCTGCCCCCAGCCCAAGGGGGTCCTGCCTTGGTCCCCAGGATGGGGAAAACTCAACCATCCCCATCTCCTTCCCTCCAGTGCTCAGCCAGAGCATTGCCACAGCCCCACAGCAGCAAACCTCCTCGGGATAAATGGGATCCACCCCTCCACCCCATTTGCAAATGTTTTTAAATCTATTTATTAACTGCAGTGCCTGCTGAAGAAAGTCACTTAGAGGTTCAGTTCATATATAAAGGATTTACTTAGATTAAGAGCCTCAGCAAAAGGCCTTTGAACACACCAACTCCTTCCCGTTTTCAGATGGTTTCACTGTGCACACATTAAAAATGCATGCAGGCAGCACGAGCCAATATTCCTTAACCTCCTGCTTTGCTTGCAAAACTCTGCTTCCAGGAAAAACATATATCTTGGGGAGATGAAAAAACACATGCCCCCCCTCCGCTCTCCCAGCTCACATTCAGCCATCAGAGCTCGCTCGCACGACGGCTGGAGCCCAGGAACGCCGGGATGTGCCACGGGCAACGCAGAACAGCCAGGGCTGCAGCAGAACGTCTTAAGGGGAAAAGAGCTTTAAGAAAAAAAATAACAAAATCCTGGTTTATTGGGACCTGCAACAAGAAGTCCTGTTGTCCTCCAGAAAGCTGAGTTTGCCCAAGAAAACTTGGAAAAGGAATGAAAATCCATGTTCCAGAGCTGGAACCTTTGCACAGTGCCCCTGTAAAATAAAGGCTCCTTGTCCCGAGAGCCACGGACAGGCAAGGAGCACTGTGGTACCTTCTCCCTGGGACTGCTGACAGTCCTCCAGACAGAGGAGAGGATAAGAAACAATAACAATTAAAAAAAAAAACCAACCCACCCCACCCAGATACCATCCTAAATGTATTTACCACGGTTGTGAGCACTGTGCCTAAGCCAACAAGACTCTTCCCGTTTATCCCAATGGCAGCATCCCCAAGGAGGGAAGGGTAAGGAACCCAAGCGTCTGGAGCTGAGGGGCAGCAGTTCCTTTGGGGGGGCAGAGCTGCTGCTGGCTCCCACAGATTAGATTAATTCATCTGAGAATAATTTCTGCCATTAAGGCTTTTGTCATGGTATAGCAAGAAATCACCTAATTAAAAGGAAAAAAAAAAAAAAAGTGCAGCAATGGACAAAGCTCTCTGACTGCAAGGGAGAGCAGTGACGGGAGGGGACACCCCCAGGGGGGTATTTTCCAGCTAACAGGAGCAACAGCATCTTCTGTTCCCAATGGCAGGGCCCCCATCCAGCCCGTTCCCTGCCCCCCGGCGGCGGCTGGCCCTGGGATGCAGCTGCAGAGCAGTGCCATGCTCCACCTGACCAGAACAGCAGCAAATACATTCTGCAAAGAAAAGCAAACGTGTTCTATAGCTGGGGGAAAAAAAAACACAACCCAAAAAATAAAAGGAGAAAAGATGCTTTAGGCTGCAAGCTCCTCTCAGCTTTATCTGTGGTCCTGCTGAGAAGACGTTGCCAGATTAATAATAAAAATACACACCACCAAGAAAACCAACTCCCAACCAATTTTGCAGGGAACTAAACAAAGACTGGGATTGCAGCTCTGCTTAATAGAGTTCTCTGCTGGTTTTAATTCTTTCTCCATTGGCTCCTTGAAGCAGCAGACGAGAAGCAGCCTCTAGATGAAATACTAGGGATACGGATAGGGAGAGAGCGAAACATTATTTAAAGCATCATATTGAAAGGATCTTACCTAATTCCTTTGGTCTGAGCAATACTGTGAAAGGAGAGTCTGGATACTGCAGAGATCACCTGGAAACGAGAGAAAAAGATGCTGGTGTGCTTACTGAAGACAGAGGAAGGTTTGGTGGAAACTTGAGGACTCACAGCCTGGTATTTGGACCTGAACACCCCCCCACCAGTGCCACAGTATGTCACCATCAGGGCTTGGAGGACACCATCAGTGCAACCATCACTTTTCGTTTTACCACCAAGCATAAGAAATGTTTAACCCTCAGCTATAAGACCCCCATTTAGCAGCATCATCCAAGGAAACTCCATCATACCATCCATCCAGACCTGCTCCAGCAGGTTTTATGCAACGCTGAGAACCACTGAACACCCCCTCTTAGTTTGTGTTTTATTACAAACGGTTTATAACTCCTTTCGTCTCTCCCCACACCAAATGACCTGATTGAGGCAAACTTGCCAAGACTGAACGGTTCTGATTTCTTGCATTTCAATAAAGATGCATCATCAGTTTGTCAGAGGTGAGTGCAGACCATCGCCCTTTTCTGGCAGAAAACAGCCAGAAGTGATTCAACTACAAAATATCCTCATCAGCATCGCAATCAGGAACAGTAAAGCCACCAGCTTTTTCTGAAAACTCCCATTTTTAATAGAAGTTTTAATTCCTATGTAGAATTTTCAGTGAAGACAAACAAAAAAATATTTTAGTCCCTTATAGAGATAAACCATGTTTTACTCTTGCTCATATTCATCATTTCTAAGCTAGATTGAAAAAAAACCCCTTATTATTTTTGGACTAGTTTCCTGTCCACTGGAATGAATAGAGATGCCTGCGTCCAGGACGCTGATAAAGGACTTTTTGAGCAGCCCCCGCTGCCCAGGGTCCCAGCTCCCGGCTCCGCTCCAGCCAAACAAACCCCAACCGGGGGCTGCTGCTGCCTGGAGCTGCCCTGCACCCAGCCCAGCTTCAGGCACCCACTGGCGTTGCTTCCTTTAGGGACCCCATAGTAAAGAGGGATGCTAAGAGGGATGCTAAGTCATCTTCGCAGCAGTCACCCCAAGTAACTTTTCTCCAGGGATTGCCGATGGTACTTAAAGCCTCTCTCCCTCCCACAGGATAATCCTAGAAAACCAAGGACAGTCGCATCGTGGATCCTCATGCAAATCCTTCCCCACTGCAAGACACATGCACCAGGCTCGTTTCAGGGGATGCATGCACCCAGCACTGCCCCAGAGCCCGAGCATCTCCTGCAGCGGCATATCCTGCTCCAAACCCTGTCTCCTCCATGCTTCTGCAACCTTCATCCCTCTAATTTTTCTTTTCTTTTACCACTGCCATGAATTCCACCCCAGCTGTTGGCCGCTGGTGCCCCACGTGTTGACCCGAAGCCGGGGCAGAGGCTGCCACAGTTTGGTATTTGGTATTTCTCCACTTTGACACGGAGAAGAGAGATGCTGAATATTCAACAAGGCCAACGAGACTCGATGAATATCAAAACTTGGCCAAGTTTCTCCCTAGTATAAAATGTCACCAGCAGGAGTTCAATGCAGAAAGGAGCTCCAGAGCAGGAGGGAATTTTCCTCAGACACTTTACTGCCCATGTGCAATGCTTCTAGCAAAAGAGGGCTTCACCAAGCACTCTGCATCTCTTTTATTTTTAAGATGTTGCTCCTGACATTTCTTTCTAGCAGAGGTCAAGAATAAAGGATTTTTTGTTAATTAGACAAAGCATTTCTTTTGCTCTCATGAACATATTTTGCCCTATTTCTCACTCTCAAGAGCCCATCTGGATTGCTACCAGACCACCACCTCCGTCACGCCTGGTTTTACAGGGATGCCCTGGAGCCACTGATCACAGACCATAATTACTGGGCAACTGGAAGAGAAACAGTAAACTTTCTCAAGCAGAAATTCAGTGCTACGAATGGAAATGCAGTGAAGTTACTCAATTTAGTGTAATCTAACACAAAAGCAGCAGGAAGAAAGGCCGGTTGCTCCTGGAAAAGGTGCCTCAGCCACGTGCTCTCCTGCCAGCAGCTCCCAGCACCAGCCAGCGACGTTCCCACCTCCGTTTTGGGGAGGTGTTCAACAGGCCTGGCTCTCCAAAACCCTCTCCCATCCCTACTTATGGACAGTCTCTCGCTTGCTCTGGCTTTGAGGAGCCTCAAGCAAAGACGTGGCTTTTGGTAACATCAGGCTTCAATGAGCAAACCTGCTCCGGAGAGACCCAAAGAGGCTGAGCCCCCTCGGAAACCCTGCCTGCAAACCATGCCCCCCCCCCAGCACGCTAAAGCATATGCTGGCATTGCAATCTGCATTTTTTAATGAGGCTGGCTTTGCCTTTAGAAATGACACGAGCAGCAACAGAATAAAGTTTAAAACATAACTGGGAGTGAAAGAAATCAAGTCTTACTCCCAAAATTGTCAGCGACTTAAAAGACCGCTCCGGGCATGATATTGCATCTCTCTGTGTTGCAGTCTCCCACCCCTGAAGTTCTCCCCAGTTCGGGACAGGTGGTGGGACTGAGTTCATCAGCATCCAGGGCTCGTGCAGGTAGAGCCGCGGCGTCGAGCATCGCTGCCGGTGAGTGGTACCTGCCAACACCGAGCCCAAACGGGGCACAGAGGCTGGACAGGCAGCTGGCAGCCCCCGGCCCTGCTCCATGGCCTTAAAAATAGTCCAAGGGGAGCCCTAGACTGATTGAATGAGTCTCTTCTGTGGTCTATTATTAGACTTCTAAAGTACAAAAATCAGTTTATGAATCAGACAGTTCTACCGCAGGGTTTGACTTCCAGGGAAATTTAAGAGAAAAGCGCACTGTTCTCTACGCCAACTATTTTCACTTTGTTCTTTTATGAAAAGCCCCAAGCGCTGAACATCCTGGCACATCAAAGCCCGGGACCTGGTTCCAGCGAGGAGCCAGCACACAGACACATTTGTCTGCGCTCAGGCTCCTGAATTGATGCTCAGGTACACAACCAAACCGACCCACTCCGAGGGATCAGCTACAAAACGCCTCCGTGATGCTTGGTATCTCCAAAACCGAGGCTGAACAGTAACTGCCCCAATATCAGGGATTATTTTTCCAATAACAACTCCTGCTAAGGCAGCAGCCAAGAGCAAGAAAAGCCAAGTGCAAGCCCAGCTCCTCTTACAGCTCCTGTGCTCCAGCCTGCCAGCCCCCAGCCAGGGAAGTGCTCGAGCATGCATTTAAGGTTAAGTAATCCTCTCAATTTCAACAGGATTAAACAACATTCTTAAAAGTAAGTCAACCCTTAAGTGTTTGCTAAACTCTGTCTCCTTTTCCTTGTAAAGCAGTTTCTTCTTTGCAGAGAAACCCAGTAATATTTCCTGCCACTCCCGAACATCGCCTTCTGCTCGGCCAGGCAGGATCCGCCTCGACACGCACCCACGCAGCACTTGGCACGAGGGGTCCCTGATCTCATCTGAGGCTTTTCGTTGCTTCTGCAGTACAAGGACATATTAATACAACCAATACAGATAGGACGCTAAGTGGAATTACAGCTCCCTGGTTATTTATATCTTACCTTTCTTTCATGGCAGCCTGGAAATGCAGACGCTTTGCTTCCCAAGGCCGATGGTACAACCAAAAAAAAAAAAAAATATCTCTTGCTGTGAGGTATCAGTTCCCTTCAGATTTATCCTGATTATTTCACAAACTCAGAGCTTTAGGTTTCCCTTCCTAAAGCTAACCCACTGCTCAGAACTGGGACGCTGGTAGGACCGAGGCAGCAGCATCCTGGAAGCGCTCCTGGAGCTCTCCGGGAGCCACCAGCAACATCTTCCAAAGGTGCTGGGGGCCTCCAACCACGACTGAAAAGGCTTCAACAACCCAAACAGCACCATGCCTGAGTGCCGTGCCACTGCACCCACCATGGGCTCTCCCGGCCCCATCCCAGGACAAAACACCCTGCTCCGCACCGGCAGAGAGGGTGAGCAAAGCCGTTGGAACACTCTGCTTGGGAGAACGGTGCTTTTATCTGTGTGTTTGTCTGCCGGGAGAAGGAGGGCTGTGGGCTCATCATTATCATTATTACTTCTTCACCCATTTCTCAACGCAATTTCCTCTGAGAAAACTGCATTCTGCATGCAAACATTACCATAAAAGCCATCTGTAATGCCCTGCTGACAATGGGATGCCAGAAGCAGAGAGATAAAGGTACACAGGGGCTGCACAGACAGCCTGCAGCAGGCGACCTGCAAAGGGCTGGTGGGAAATTCCTGGGGGTTTCATGGTGAAAGGTGAGGGATGCCCTTCACATTCCTGACGTTCCAGCTTGCCTTGTGTACTTAGGCACCAGCTAAACCACCCAGCTGATCATTTACCAACCAGCATGCCGCACAGGATGAGATCATTGCTGTGAACCAGCAGAACAGAGGCTGAGCACCAGGGCTGTGCCTGGGATTTCAGAGGCCTCATGGAGACCCCCAGTTTTAAAAAGTTCCAAGTTCTGCACTTCATGGGAAAAAGAAAGACAAAGAAAAAAAAAATAATCAAGTCACTGCTTTTTTTCTTCCTTACTACCAACACTTTCTTTTAGGAATTACAGATGCAAAAATAAACTAAAGCAAAATAAAAAATAAATTATCACACTTACTGCGCTTCTATTTCCTCCAGCATTGTTTATTGTTAATGGTATCTTTGTGCATCTAGAAAACTCTCAAATAAACTCTCTCCTTATCTGAAAAAGCAAACTGATCCAGCTGGGCTGGAGAACACTTTGCATCCGAGGAACTCCCCAGCTGCCTGTGTTCCACGAGCAGAGCCCGAGCGAGCTGCAGCGTTACGGCTCCTCTCCACCCGCCCGGGGATGCCACGGCTTCGCCTCCCGCTCCCACCCATGGCAGGCGGAAAGGGGATGTGTCTGCAAGAGCAGCGTTTGCTGGCAGGCAGTGCTTGGAGAGGCACCAGCTGAGCGCATTTCGGCCGATACATATTTGATAAGGATTTTAAATCAAAGCCAGGGAAGCTCTCCCATGACGGCATGTCCAGACTTCTCTCCCTGTATCTCACTCCAAGGACCACGCAACAGATGGGGAACTCCGCGATGGGGGTATGGTGAAGCCTCTTCCCTCCTCCCGCAAATCCCCATCCCAGGGATCCTTCCTGCCAACTCCCTTTTGATTTATTGAAGTATCGGCAACTTGTGACATCGCTGTGGACCTGCAGATGAGCTTCAGAGCACCCCACAAGTCACAGGAGATGGAAAAAACAGAGATGTAAAACAAAACCCATTTGTCTGAGCAAGTGGGGAGGAACAGAACCACTCAGCTTCCAGCACCCCTCTCCCTTGGTCTCAAAGACGCGTGTGCAGCATTCAGTGCTGCTCTAAACATCATCCTAAAGCCCAAGCAGGGGTTTGGTGCCGAGCTGGTCAGGGGTGCCAGGACCACATCCCCCACTGGAGCTGGGCTGTGCTTCCAATCTGCAAATGGGATGCAGGAAAACCAGGTACCAGATAGATTCTGCTTCTGAAATTCAGTGAGGCAGGGCGTACGTGCTGCTTCCTTTTCTACAGTGATCCTTGTTCACGGAAGGAGCAAAGGGTTAAAATACTCTCAAGTGAACATCTGACACAGATTGGTCCCGAGACCTCTTAGCCACAGTTCAGAGCCCCCGTGTCAGGCTGTGTTATGGTTACAGGGACGAGCGATTACACCTCTCAAGATAATGAGGTTAAACCCTCTAACGAGAGCCGGCTGTCAGGAGATGCACATTCCAGGCAAAAGCATCTTTTCCAAAACCAAAAACCCTGAGAAAGCACAAGGAAGGCACCAAAGCTCCGCGTTATTCCCTTACAAAGCAACTGGGGTGTCACTGACCAAAGAAAAGCTGGAGTACGTAAAGCATTTCTTACAGACCCGATTAAAAAGGTTTAAAACACGTTCACAGCCAGCCCAGCAGTCCACGCAGAGTTCAGGCAACAGAAGCATTTCCCATGCCCATGGCTCCGCTCTCCAGGGCCCCTGTGGAACTGCAACACAATGAAAGCCCAAAGCTCCATGCAAGAGGAGTCGGGCAAAAATCGGTCTGATGCAGAATGGTCATCCCCAAAGAGGCGGGAGAAAATCCCAAAGGGAGCAACAAGGGAGAAGCAGAATTTTTTTCTCCTGGCTCCTGTGCTCCCCATGGTGCCGCTCCATCTCCAGATCCATCACGGATGGTAAATTATATTAGAAAAGAGGAGAGGAACAGGACTCTGGTAAAAGAAAGGAAAGGGAGCTTCTGGACCTGTTCCTAGCCACTATAAAATCGTCCCCATTCCCACCAGCTGCTCCGTTTCACAGCCCAGACTGTTTCTATCGGGGCTCAGTAA
>VZTO01014449.1:0-16682 GCA_013400615.1 Syrrhaptes paradoxus | reverse complement strand
GAAATAATTCTTTTTTTTTTTTTTTTACTTCCTGCTACTGTAAAGCAATGAACTTTTTTTCAGATTATCCACACAAAAATTATAGCAGAATCCAGAAAGGAAAAACAGTAACTTCATTGAACAAAGAATTGAGGGAGGAAAGTGAAGTATTTTTTGTGTCAAAAAAATACATTGTTTCAGTCTGAGCAAAACTGCTTGTCAGAAAAACCCATCACAAAATGGCAGAATGCCTAGAGACAGCATCCTACATGAAGAAAGCCTGATTATGTGACATCAAGCCATGTTCATTCTCTGAAACAGGTTTCTGCTGTTACTGAGACACAGACTAGGTTGGCTCCCAAATAATCAGTATCTATATAACATACATTTGTATATTAATTCCACGCTTCTGGATATACAGTTTTGGTTAGTGTGATCAGGCTACAGGAGTGGCTTCTGTGAGAAGCTGCTAGAAGCTTCCCCCATGTCCAACAGAGTCAATGCTCTAGGACGGACTCGCCACTGACCAAAACCAAGACAATCAGCCTCTGTGATAGCATATTTAAGAAGGGGGCAAAAAAAATGTGCAACACCAGTAGATAGAGGAGTGAAAACATGAGAGAGAAACAACCCTGCAGACATCAAGGTCAGTGCAGACGGAGGGGAGGAGGTGCTGCAGGCACGGGAGCAGAGGTTCTCCTGCAGCCTCTGGTGCAGCCCCTGGTGAGGCAGCTGTGCCCCTGCAGCCCACAGAGGGTAATGGTGTAGCAGAGATACACCTGCAGCCCCTGGAGGACCCCACGCTGGAGCAGGTGGATGTGGCTGAAGGAGGCTGTGACCTCGTGGGAAACCTGTGCTGGAGCAGTCTCCTGGCAGGAGAGAGGAGCCGACACTGGAGTAGTCTGCTCCTGAAGGACCGCACCTCGTGGAAGGGACCCACCCTGGAGCGCTTTGTGAAGAACTGCAGCTTGTGCAAGGGTCTTACATTGGAGAACCTTGTGGAGGACTGTCTCCAGTGGGAGGGATCCCACACTGGAGCAGGGGAAGAGTGTGAGGAGGAAGGAGCGGCAGAGACAATGTATGATGAACTGACTGCAGCCTCCATTCCCTGTCCCCCCTGTGCCACTCGGCAGGAGAAGGTAGAGAAATCGGGAGTGAAGCTGGGCCCAGGAAGAAGGGAGAGGTGTGACGAAGGTGTTTTAAGATTTAGCTTTTATTTTATTGTTATCCTACGCTAATTTTGATTGCTGATAAATGAATTTCCCCAAGATGAATCTGTTTTGCCTGTGATGGTAACTGGTGAATGATCTCTCTGTCCATATCTCGACACACGAGCCTTTCACTAAATTTTCTCTTCACTGTCCAGCTGAGGAGGGGGAGTGATAGAGTGGTTTTGGTGGGCACCTGGCATTCAGCCAGGGTCAACCCACCACAAGTGGACATTTTCCTTCAGTTAAATGAGACAAATACAGATCTGTCACCTGCATGGAATGTAACTGGTCAAGGCTAAACTAGCATCTGGAAAAATTCATAGACACCTTTACATTACCTTTGTTTGCCTCTCTATAAATATCTCATTAAAAAAGAATTGCAGGTAAGGTTTTACTGAATTCCAAGGTTCATCATCTGACTTTATAAAGCCTTATATGATTATTACTCCAAAGATACTGTAGTTACTCAAACAAAGATTAGAAACATATAAGACATTTGATTAAGCCAGTTAATATACCCAAAAATCGGATGGACAGATATTGAAGCACTAATCATGAACTATGACAACACAGGTTTTGGTGAAACAGCATTGGTCCTTAGTGTCCATGGAAATTCCTAAGACTTGTGGATATCCAAAACCTAGCAGCCACAAAGAAGAATGCAAAGTGGTGAATAAAGACCTTTTTTTTTTTTTTGACCATTGAACTGTTTCTGTCACACATAATAGTGAGTACTATATAAAAATCCATTTAACAACAACATAATTGAGCCCTGTTTTACAGATCTTTCCATGACCAATGAATAATGTTTCATGACTGAGGAAAGATCCAGGGAGGAAACCTAATTTTAAGCAGTCTCTCTATTCATGTTACAAGTTTCACAATCTGTTCACAGAAATTTTCCAGAGTGCTGCTTCTTAGACCATCTACTTGTCTGTAAGCCTGTTTAAGACACTAATACACTTAATACCTATTTGCAATACCTAAGAGGTAATCTAGTCCATTCAAACTCAACACATACTAATCTCCTCAAGACTCTTGAATGCTTTATAGTGCTAATTATCTATTACTGTCAATAACTTTGAAATGATATGTGTGCTCTTTTCTGAAACAGAAATCCCAATTTTGCTTAGTAATGAAGAAAGTTCTATTTCAGTAAGCCTTTCTGATCTTATGGCTCTGATTTCATTTAGAAATAATAGGTTTACTTATACAAAGAATGATGACACATATGTTTAATACAGATAACTGACTGCTTGTCAAATTTGCTCTAATTAGACTTTTTTATTATAGGATTAATGTTGGGACACTGCACATAAAGCGTGTGCATTTCACAAGTGAGATGATTTTGTAAAACCAATTTCGCATTTTTCCACACTGTTTCTCCAATGAACACAGGGTTAAGTACAGTTTAAGCGAGAAGATAAGGAGGAAGAGCAGCATTGAGAAATTTTTGGGAGAAACCAGAAAAACAAAGCAACACGCTGTTATACTGATGGGAAAAGGGAGAAAAACATGAGAAATTCCATCAGTTAGTGTTTCTGAGAATGTCAGAAACACCTATTACCTAGAAGAAGAAGAAGTGTAGAGGAAGACAAATTTTTAGAGAAATCAGGGAAGGCAAGTAGTGATTTATGCAAGTCACCAAAGCTATGTAAGATTTGAAACTATGGCTGGGTATTTGATGTACTCTGGTATTCATTTATTACAATGTAATCACAAGAAATTTATCTTGCTGCCCTGTGTTGTATGATAACATTCACAGCCTGAATCATTTGCCTAGAAATTTTTACCTACATATGTATCTTGAAACAGTCTGAGCCCTAGCTGAGGGACACAGATTATATGTTAACATAAACATGAAAGTACCCCAAACCCTCAAAACTTTTGAATTATAGAATGAGGCAGCTAATAAAGGAGGAGAAGCATAATCAGACAAATAGTTGGACCCATCTTGTTTTAATAAGGTAACACAGCACCTGTTAATAATTGCACTTACACTGATAAAGCATCAGTAATTGTTAATATATAATATAAAATGAGTTCACTTAAGAAATTCCTTAAGAATTACTTTGAATTACAACAGATTAGAATCACATACATATTCAGTCTCTATGCATCAGCTGAGGTATGGTAAAATATTAAAGATAACATGATCATAAGTGGTGGTCTAATTTATAGCGTAAGGTTTTGTTGTTGTGCTGGGTTTTGCAGACAGATAAAGAAAAGACTTGCTGTTTTGGCTGCAGTATAGAATGCCAAATGCAGTATGACTGCCAAATTGTGATGCATTTAAGCTGACTTAGTTTATATGATATGAAGTTTTAGTGAAGTCAAGGTGACTCTTCATGACATAAAGTACTGCTAGTGATGAATAAGGTCATCACAGTTTACTGCTTGTTTACATGTCACTTTAAAAATAATTAACTTATTATTAGAAAGTAACAAGATCACATGAACCTCAACAAAGCTGACATTCATGCTGAAAAAAATGACAGTAATTGGATACTGCAAAGAAGATACTACTTTAATATTCATTCAATTTTATACAGATATAACAAATTGAAACAATTTTACTGAGAGCAACTAAAACAGAAATGGAAAAAATACATTAGCATAAAAGGAATATTCTTCAGTCCAATAAAAATCACAAATAGCTGGAAAAGGAGAAAAAAGACCAAAGTGCTAAATAAAGTGATAAATGAACCATATGCAAGAAAATAAACACATATAAGAAAATAACTTGTTGACAGAAAAAAGATTAAATGTCCTAATTAAAAAATACTGGAGTTATTAATTCGAACCGCTTACATTTTACCTAGCAATTGGAAACATGGCAGGATTTATGAAGTACAATTTTGTATTAAAAGCAGTCTGTGGAAGCATCAGGAAAAACAGCAGACAATACACATTTCCAATCTGCATAATGACATCCACCACATACATCCCTGTAGGGGTACTAGAAAGAGATGTTTAGGTTGTGTACCAATCTCATTTTGCTGATAACACTTTTCATCAGAAAAGATGAAACAAATGTGACTTTCAAAATTTAATCATTAAGGACAAGGACACTGGATAACAGTAACCACTTTAAATGTCTCAGGAACTTGCACTGTAAATGTGCATGTTATCAACTTGAAGGCAGACCAACATACTTCAAGGCAAACTGCCCAGATTATTTTAGCTCTTGAAGCAGGAAGGACACATAGTACTTTAAATGTATTACACAGGTTACAAAAGAGAGGCATATTCTCAGCATCACATAAATATGGAACAGCTTGAGGTGAAAAAGAGCTGCAACCAGAGGCCATGAGACCACTTTTAGCTGGATAAATCACCCTCAACATCATAGCAAATATGCAGCATTTCACCAAAGGTACAACGTTGCTTTTGCAATATGTCTAAAAGAAACATTTAGTAGACAGAATGATGACATGATGGCAACTAATACTGTACCCAAGAAATTACTTTTAAGGTACTTCCTAAATTATTGAATACTGTTTTGCCATTGAAAGTGGATTTGCAAGAATACTGGATGAAGTCAGAGAATAATTATAAAGGTCTTACTAGGAAAACCAAAAATTACAAGTCAGAAAACCTGACTGTAAAAATTACACTGCAACAAAGAATAACAATAATCTCTTAATACCTTGTTGAAATACATATTATAGTGCACCATTTTATAAGAAGGGCCAAAAAAAAGTTGCCTTTCCAGACTTGTAAGAAAATGGAAAAAGAAAAAAAGACTTACAACTGACTGCTCTGTTCTGTTGGGAGAAAAAGACTAGAAAAAACTATTGAACTAATTATGCTGGCAGTTGGATTGCTTTCAGCAAAATAAATCAGTGTAAAGCATGGTCAAATATGTATGTAAGAAAGAAATATTTCCTCATTAGGCACATACTTTCTCCCATACAACTATGAAGCCAGAGATGGCTATAAAAGGGGTCATAGGCAAAGTATACACACATTAAATTCACACACATCCATGCCACCCTCAGCACAGTTTTCTCTCATGTTTTCCTTACTTCGGCCAGTTCTTACAGACATTTATTCATTTGCTTGGTCATTATGAACAGTTATTCCACATGAAGTGAATTATTCACATATGTATGCAATTAAGGAATATGGCAGTATCTTTCTTAAATGGAAGGCGTTTATCCTGTCATTGAGACTGTAAAGCGTACAGCTAGTTCTGAATCCAAGAAGTGATTTATATCTTCACCTCATTCTCTGTCTGGTCTTTGACAGAACCAGTTTTGCACCCATGGACTTTTGCACCTTCAAGTTCCTTAGATGTCTTGAACCTGATCTTCTCCTACTGTGGGAAGTTCTTCATTGTCACAGTCCCTGTCTTTTTCCGCTGCATCTTGGGCAGTGTGACTTGAGCACTTGCCAGTGATAACTGAGGCAATAAAGTCATTGAGCGCCTCAGCTTTCACCATATCCTGAGTAGCCAGGTCTCCTCACCTTCTGGAGAGGGCCCACATTTTCCCTAGTCTTCCTTTTATCACCAATGTACCTATAGAAGCTTTTCTTGTTGCCCTTGATGCCCCTGGTCAGGTTTAACTCCATCAGGGCTTTAGCCTTCCTAACCTGATCCCTGGCTGCTTGGACAATTTCTCTGTATTCCTCCCAGGCTAGCTGTTCTTCCTTCCACTCTCTGTAGGCTTCCTTTTTGTGTTTGAGTTTGTCCAGGAGCTCCCTATTCATCCATATACCTTTAATTCTCTAGGAATATCAGACCACACTCTTGATGGAAACTCAGAAATCTTATGAAGACAGAAACCTTGGTCTCTGTAATACATAACTAGAAACCAGCCATTTTGCTCCAGTGGATCAAGCTTTTATTTGCAACGTATGATTCTATGATTGCAGTATTTTTATGTGCCAGAGTAACTTACATATATAGTTATAAAATAATTGTCATTGAACAGAGATTCTCTCCTCATTCTTACATCTCTGACAGAAGCCAGGACAGACAGAGGTATTTAGGAAAAGAATAACAGAAATAGGACAAGTACAAAGATTTCTTTTACCTAGCATGTCCTCTTGGCTTCTAGCAGTCAGCATTTTATCTGGACTTCATGCATTTTTGCAAAGAATTCCTGTTTTAAAATTCCCACTGTATAATTTCAATTGATTCTCCTCTAGCACATTACAAAAACTGGTGAATACTTGCTTTGCTTTGCTCACTCCACACTGCTAAAGAGACTGTATCTGCTCTGCCTCAAGTTTTCCTGTTTCTCAAAACTGCTAGTCAATTAGACTTTTTAATGTGAGAATTTCTTTTCACTTGAAAACCACTACATAACTCTGATCATCCTTGTCTCTGTTCTTAATAGCATTGCTAATTCTACCATGTCTTGTCTGAAATAGAATGAATGAAATTGCAAGGAGCTAAAGATGCAATGTGTAAAAGCATGAGGATGTTTTCTGCATTCACTTCTAAATGATTCCTAGCTCTTTTTAAAGCATTTTGGAAGAGTCATCTTATTTTTAAGAAATTAGTGTTTTAATTTCTTCAAGTTAGATGTTCTTATTTATAATGGAGAGCTTTTAAAATAGTATTGGTAAAAGTAAAGAGTTATGACTTACCTTAATGTTAACTTATCAACACTGTATACTTACTGGTTTATATACTTTCCTTTTAGACACTTAATTAAGACAATAATATGGCACTTGCAAATTTTAGGAGATGAATAAGAAAAATACTTCAAAGGTAATTTTCAATGTAGTGTTTCCAAAATTCTAGTAATTTTTTTAGCTGTGGATTTTATCATTTTTCTGTATTTTCTTTTAGATTTCTGCTTGTCTTCTTTAGTCAAAAAGTGCAACTCAGTTTTACCTTCTACTCATGACAAACATTCATAACTACTGCTTTTAGAGAGACAGTCATCTGTAAATTCTGTAATTCAGATTAACTTTCTGCAGAAGCTTGTAAATTAATATGGAGGTAAATATTTATGCAGAGATCACATGAGAATCCTTCTCTCCCAGACAGCTGAGATTGTTCAGCCTGGAGAAGAGAAGGCTTGGGGGAGTCTTGTCAGTGTGCATAAATACCTGATAGGAGGAGTGAAGAAGACAAAGCCAGACTCTTCTCAGGGGTATGACAAGAGACAATGGGCACAGAGTAGTTGAACACTGGAACAGATGGCACAGAAGCTGTGCAGTCTCTATCCTTTTTGAGTTATTCAAAACCTAACCAGACGTGATCTTCAGCAACCTGCTCTAGCTGATCCTGTTTTAAGCAGGGTGTTCAGTCAGATGACCTTCAAAGGTGCCTTCCAACCTCAGCAAATCTGTGATTCTGTGAGTGAGAAGACTTATGATATCCACAAAAAATGCTGAACTACAGAATTGCAAATGGTAGCAAGTGCACTAAAGAAAGTAAAGCTTATGCTACCTTTTGGATCTATGCCCAGGAGTAACAGAAGTTTAACCTTCACACCTAAATACACTTCTCAGGCAGAAATATATCTGCTAACATATCAATGGCATTAGCAAAGAGAATACAGTTTGAAAAATACTAAAATACCACATTGAAATTGATATACAATGGTGCCACACCAAAATAATTATTTCTGTGCTGTCATTTGAGTTTAAATGTAAAGAAAACCAATGCTGTACTAGAATTATAACTGGTTTCCTTCTCACTCACCTGTAGGAAAATAATATCAAGGTAAAAATACATAGTTCTGTAGAAAGCTGTGAGAAATAATACGTTTGAAGTAAAAAAAAGGTACAAGCGCATGCAATGGACTCCTAAAGCACATAGTTCAAAGTAGATGGAAATCTAAATACCTGAAGAAAGGCTAAGGATGTGTAAATTTCATGTTAGACACCTCAGGTGGCCCATTTGAGTCATAAGAGTTTTCTTGTTCATACTGTATTTTCTTTCTTGTTACTGACTGTAAAAGTAATGGAAAATTTAATTAAGAACTTTTAGATCATGTATATCTTTAATGCATAAGCTGTTGGAGTTTTAAATGCTCCTTTTAACAAGGGAGAGATACATACAGTATTAGAGGGCTTGATACTGGGTAGCGTACCTGAGTTCTTCTTCCTGTGTGGAAGATCTTCATTACAGCACTTGCATCCTCAAACTATTTATGAACTACCTTTCTTTGAATTCCTTTGACAGGAACCCTAAGCCAGTGCTTTCCAGTATAATTTCATTCAAGCTACTGTAAAAAAGACCATAAATATATAAACAGGCCATTACTTGTCCCTTAAAAAGAAAAAAAACCCCAGTATTTAAATATCAATAAATTATAAAAATGCTTAAAAAGTAGAAAACAAAAGACATATGGAAGTGGTATTCTGGAATAGCAACATCTAGTTTTGTTTATTATTTCCTGTAAACATTGTCAAGATNAAATCTGTGATTCTGTGAGTGAGAAGACTTATGATATCCACAAAAAATGCTGAACTACAGAATTGCAAATGGTAGCAAGTGCACTAAAGAAAGTAAAGCTTATGCTACCTTTTGGATCTATGCCCAGGAGTAACAGAAGTTTAACCTTCACACCTAAATACACTTCTCAGGCAGAAATATATCTGCTAACATATCAATGGCATTAGCAAAGAGAATACAGTTTGAAAAATACTAAAATACCACATTGAAATTGATATACAATGGTGCCACACCAAAATAATTATTTCTGTGCTGTCATTTGAGTTTAAATGTAAAGAAAACCAATGCTGTACTAGAATTATAACTGGTTTCCTTCTCACTCACCTGTAGGAAAATAATATCAAGGTAAAAATACATAGTTCTGTAGAAAGCTGTGAGAAATAATACGTTTGAAGTAAAAAAAAGGTACAAGCGCATGCAATGGACTCCTAAAGCACATAGTTCAAAGTAGATGGAAATCTAAATACCTGAAGAAAGGCTAAGGATGTGTAAATTTCATGTTAGACACCTCAGGTGGCCCATTTGAGTCATAAGAGTTTTCTTGTTCATACTGTATTTTCTTTCTTGTTACTGACTGTAAAAGTAATGGAAAATTTAATTAAGAACTTTTAGATCATGTATATCTTTAATGCATAAGCTGTTGGAGTTTTAAATGCTCCTTTTAACAAGGGAGAGATACATACAGTATTAGAGGGCTTGATACTGGGTAGCGTACCTGAGTTCTTCTTCCTGTGTGGAAGATCTTCATTACAGCACTTGCATCCTCAAACTATTTATGAACTACCTTTCTTTGAATTCCTTTGACAGGAACCCTAAGCCAGTGCTTTCCAGTATAATTTCATTCAAGCTACTGTAAAAAAGACCATAAATATATAAACAGGCCATTACTTGTCCCTTAAAAAGAAAAAAAACCCCAGTATTTAAATATCAATAAATTATAAAAATGCTTAAAAAGTAGAAAACAAAAGACATATGGAAGTGGTATTCTGGAATAGCAACATCTAGTTTTGCTTATTATTTCCTGTAAACATTGTCAAGATAATATTTTATATAATAATCACAAATTATGTTTAGATGCTGTATACACAGAACAAGAGATGGACTTTTTGTCCTAGACTTCATAGTCAGACAAGAGAGAGGTTTTGTTTCTGTTTTAAAGAGCAATTAAGTGGCTTGCTCTTGTAGGAATTTTTGTTCATGCACAAATTGGACACAGATTTTCTGAACCTCTGTACTGTGTTTGATACACTGTTGTTTCTCTCTGAACTTTTGCCCAGGACACCTAGAGGAGCAATAAATATTTATAGTTTATCAAATAAAGTGGACAAAACATTGTTTTAGGTTTTAAAATGCAAACTTTATGACAGTTTTCTAATAGAGCATCATAACAACAATAATGCTTCTAATTTAAATAACATTTCAGAGAAGTATTAGTGTTATGAAAATATTCTTAAGTGCCTTCTTAATGCAATAGGCACTATAATTAGGTATCAACGGAAAAAATACATATAATAGTGTACATAAGACAATGAAATTCTGTATTCTGTCTGATTNTTATCCCATACTGAATTATTTTTTCCTTTTAAGAGACAATTGAAAATAAGGACGGCTATCCCTCTGGGCAGTTTTAAAACACCTTGGCATATGAAATAAGTTAGTAAACATCACTAGAGAAATTACAGGAACTGAAACGTGCAGATTTTTGGTAATAAAATGACACACTGGGTTGTTATCAAAATCAAAAATCAGTCAAAGTAATAGTCTTGTCAGAACTATGACTGGAATTGGACAAGGACGACTGAAGATAACAACAGACTTGGACTAAAGGTGAAAAAAATGCAGATCTCGAGGGACTTTGTCTAGGCAATCAACTTAAAAAATGCTGCAACAGAAGTATTACATTAGAGGATACTAAAAAATAACATCCTCTTTGTCCTTGAAGGTAATTAAAAAATTATTCAAATAGGACACCTAAAGTATGTGGGCATGTAAAAAACATTGGAATTAGTAGTGGAGGTCATTTATTGTATTATCAGTTTGACTAGTTTATAGGCATTAGCTAGTACACATGAAGCTATGGGATAAACGAAAGAAAACAACACCACAATAACCAGACATAGAGTGGTGCTTCATCAGGAAATGTAACAGAAGATTTGATTTAACAGGAGATTTGCTTTCTTAGGAAAGAAACAATTTTAAGGCTAGAATCAAGAAGTTTGTTTGTGATCATGGTAAATTAGGAGGAACTTCATCAGACTGGAGCTATGTGGCTATTTTCTCTTCTTTTTATCTAGAAGAACAGTATATGTATACATTCTTAATCAAGCCAGAAATTACCACCCTGTAATCAATCAATACTCAGGTTTATCTACAAAGTGGCAAGCAGTTAAACTTTCCTAAAGGAATCTTCCTCTCAACATCTCTTTGAGAGAGTTTGAGACTTCTCTAATGATCAGTTCACGTCATTTGCTCATTATGAGTGAAGCTCTGAACTTTATAGATAGTATGAAGATAGAAGGACAATTCTTATTCCCCTCTTCATTAGGGCTGCAAATGGAACTACCCTAGACCTAGGGGACAGCAAAGCAAATTTATACTGGCTCGTGGGAATAACACATCTTAGAAAGTCTGCCTTTTAAATTTGTAAAGCACTATTTAAATTATGAAAAGCCTTATACCTTCACTANATGGATTTTTAATAATACCACACAAGGAAAGCAAAAGAAAGAAGAATGTAACAAGAAGACAAGATACAGAATACAATGGAAAACACTGATACAATGAATATCTCACCACCAAGGACTTCACCAAAGAGACCCTTCTCTGGGCTATCTTCCCCTTATATCCCGGGCATGACGTCAGCATGGTATCGAATATCCTTTTGGCTATGCCCACCTCCCAACTTCTGTGAAGGATTAACTCTATCCCAGCTGGACCCAGGACAACAATTTAGAGCAAGTTTTTGAAATTTGGTCTGCAGACAACTGTGAGATAAAAAAATAAAAAACATAACTTTTTCTTCTGAAATTCAGTTTAGGTTTGGGTGACGTGTAGTATGGAATTAATGTCAGTCATGCTTTCGGTAACGTTCTGATCTCATGTTAAGACAACATACCAGGAAAAGTATGCATCAAGACACAAGTCTACAAACCATCTGAAAGTAACTGTAGCTGGTTGCAATGGTTAGGTTTTTTCCTATGAATTTTTATTTTATTAGCAAAATCCAATTTCTTAAACCTGAAATGTTGTATTTAAAGATCCTGAAGCTCAATGACCTTTATGCCATAAGTCTATTCAGGTACTCTCTGTGGGAGCTGTTGGCTTTACTCAGGAACATGGATGGAAAAATAATACATTTTAAAATAGTTGTAAAATAACCATGTGTCAACTAATTATTTCTTTTTTAATTTAGAAGAGAGATGCTATTTCCAAGAAAAAATGTCACATGGGAATAAAAGTCTGATATGATGGAAAGTTCCTCCTTACTTGCCAAAATCTGAGAACTGATAGCTCTCTATATTAACAAACCCCCTACACGTTCGAGAAATCTGTGTTGTGCTTGTATTACAAAGACAGCTAATAACTTTTTTTTTTATTTGAGCATCTGAGAAAAAAAATCTGATAGATTATTATATTTTACTTTAAATACTTGATTTTTGACAGGAAAAATAATGTTTCAGAATTTAACTGTAAATTAACTAAAAAGTAGGTGCTGGCAGAAATGTTGCTTGGTGCTGCCATGCAAATGATGATACATATCTTACATTTATATCCCACAAGATGTCACAAATCCAGTTATACTTACAATCTAATTAGATATATTCATCTCTTTTTCCACTTTCTACTATCTTCATCACCAAATTAGAACCCATACATTCCCGATGGCAATCAGGCAATGAAGACCTGTGTGTTGGAGAGTTTTGTTTGTAACATAGAGGCCACAAATAACATCTCATTTAACATGTGATGTTCCCACACATTATCTCTATTCTCTCTTCTTGTCACCTGCAGCAAGAGGAAAGAATGAAAGAGGAAGGAAAAAATAACCCAAAACCAAACAGTTTCTACCCAACTGGTAGAGATACTGGAAGACATGAGGTCACATGGAAATTATAGAAGCTGTACACAATTAAGGGCAGCTTTTGTGTCCTTGCACATTTTTCTGAACATCTCTACTCAGCTACATCCATAGATGAGTTGTGCATTTTGTATTCCATACGCTGACTATATCAGGACCCAAAAATCCTTCTCAGAGTTTCTATTTCACTAAGTTGCTTTGTAAATTCAAACTGAATATTGGTTGCATAATGGAGAATTTATATATTAGGGCTTTAGAAGTGGCTACTCTTCAACAGTTGCAAAGATAGTAACAGGGAGATTTCACTTGCAAGAATTCTTTCTTAAGGAATTACTGAAACTCTACTGAATTTGGGCTTCTCAGAAGAGAACATGGCTTTTCAGTAGAACAGGCCTAAAATCCTAGGCTTCAGTTAATTTGTTTTCCTGTGTGAAATGCAATTTATATACCCAAAAAAGGATATATACCCTTGACTGGAACTTGTCACAAGACCCCTAGAACTCCAAAACAAAAGAACAGCTTGGCTTCCATTTGACAACTGCAATTTAACGAAAGGATAAAAGCAGGTATCTTCAGTGACTGCCAATATAGTATATACAGTCATGTACAGCACTATGGTGTTACACATTTATGTCCTTAACTGAGGTCAAGTGCTGTCTACTTTTTCTGACAAATGTTTGTAAGAACCCAAAGAATTATTCTTGGTTTTGTATCCATTTTTTTCTAGCTTGGTTAGCCTGTCTACATCAACTATGTTTTTGTGCAACACTCTTCCTTATGTCATCTGACTTTGCAAGGTTTTGGTTAAGGCTGTCTCCCATTTGAGATATCTTTAGTTCCAAACTGGCTGTGAGATAACAGATTCTGCTGTAGCTTTGAAACAGGGTCAGACAGCACACCAAGTCTGACATAGTCTGTATTCATCAGATGTACAGAATATGTGCAGATACTTTTGGAATGTGCATCACCTAAAGCAGCCCCTTCTCACAGAGATAAATGAGTGTTCTATGCTTGGTCTGTGTTAGTCTTGAAAAGTCCTTTGCATATTAAATCACCTCTTACAGAAAACATAACTAAGATATGATCGCAAAGATCTGGGTCCTACTTTTTTCTTTTTTACACTAGACTAGCAAGCTGCAGCCCACCTATCTTTTTGACAGGCAGCTACTGTCAAATCACCTGCAAAAACAAGGGAGTTCATTAAAAAGAACACATTTTTACAAGGATGTCTTTACCCCCAGTGAAAGCACAAAACAAAGATTGCAGAATAAAAGGATATATGAAAAGAAAATCTTAAGGAATAGGCTCAGACAAGCGAGAACACAGAGAAGTATAACAAAAGGAGTTCATCTAGTAAACATATCAAAAATAGACAGCAAAATTAGTCAAGACAGTTCTTCAAGCACAAATGAGATGACAGACTTAATGAGAGGAAAAGAGAAAAAAAAGCACTAGAAACAGCTCTCATGCATTTTGCATATATAGCAATAATATAGAAATTACTAGAAAATTGTTTTCAGTACTCATTTGTTTTAAGAAAGACTTTTCACATAGAGGAAATAAAGCAAAATTAGACGGGAAATTCAATACTGAANTAAAGTCTTTCTCTGTAGCAGATCTTTACCCTATTTAGTTTACATTTTAAGACCAAAGTTACTGTACCTTTTATTCCATGATAGATATTTGCAAGCCAACATGTGCTAATGGTGCAGAAAAGTGCATATGAGCTTATATGATCATTGCTGAATCACAGCATGGAGCCACTGATAATATGAATATATACACTCTAGTTTTACTGAAACAGACTTTGAACTGTTATAGGTTTGGATATCAGCTGGTCAATATTTCATTTCAAGGAAATTATTTTTTGTGTGTGTGTGTGCCAAAAGAAAATATAATGTTAATCCACTGAGACTTGGGTACCACACTGTTTCAAATAAGATTAAAGGGATTGCCTACTAGGGTGAAGTTCTATTAAGTTTATGAATATTCATTGCTATATTGAAAAGTTTAAGGCAGACTGAATTTCAGTTAATTACTCACAGAAAGTAATCTTCTAATTTAAAATAATACTGTTAATTAGATTTTCAAGAAAAAATGACTGTGAACCCAAGATTTTTATACAAAGCTTCAGGCAGCTGAGTTTTACAAACATAGAAGTGATCAGATTAATTATGAGGGTTAAATTAGTTACTAGTTTGATATGAAGATATTTTGCAGTTACAAGATAGTATCAGTACATTTTTAAAGATTCATTACAGATGAATGTTCTCAGCCAACCAGAAGTTTCTGAATATCAGTTTAAAAGCTACAGAATCCCTGGCCACATCAGACAAAAGTAAATTATTTAAAAGACTGAGGTATATCATGCAAAAACAGAAACTAGAGGTGTCAGAGTACCATAATCATCTGTATTAGACAGCCTATAATAAAAACAAAACAAAACAAAAAACCAAACACCTCCCCCCACCAACCAACCTTCCTCCACAGTATCAGAAGACAGCACAGCTCATACCAGTCCTGTAGTGAAGAGTGGCTACAATGTGTTGCTACCACACAAACAATCACTTGTTAATAAATGTGTAAATAACATTAGCAAAGCAGCATTTTCCTTATAATGCCTTGCAAAGTGCACTGCTTAATCTGTATTTCCAGCAACACCATTAACAAGGCATACTGCTGGAATTCATTAAGGCACAGAAAAATTATCAGTGGTAATGAAAACCACTGATTCAGTTTCTTTCTTAGGAATTGCTTATATTCAGGGAGCTCAAGGTTAGAAACTACTATTTGTCTCATTTTCTGTTTATTGCAGGCTGAAATAATCTAACAGTTGTCCATACATAAAAGAAAAAAAAGCTGTGTTTGACTAGGAACCTGAAATGATAGGGCACTAACTCCTTTCATTAGCTCTCCAAAGAGAGTCCTACTCTGCCGTAAGAGTGCTGCTGTGAAATGGATTTTATTACACTTTTATTATAATTTGGAACTCTATTAAGATGTAAAGCATTAAAATTTAGTAGGATGTTTTATATGGCAAACAGGAGGTTAGAGAGAGAGACACTGTAAGAATGGCAACAGTAAAATAAATAAATAATTTCTCCTCATTAACTCCCATTTGTAGACAGTTTCAAAATAACATGTAGTTAAAATTTGTCACCCAGGTTATGCTGGTAGAAAGAAAATTGATTATTTACATCAAAGGTTAACCATCCTTTTAATAAAGATGCTTCTTTTCATACTTAGAATCTATTAAAAAAAATCGGGTTTCAGTCTTCAGTGTTTTTATTTTCTTATTTAATATTCAAATAAGGAGCCCTTTAGTAGTCTGTTATGAATGTACACCCTGAGCTGAATGAAAAGAATTATTCAAGTTACTGGAGAAATCTCTCATTAACTTCAGAGGATCTGAAACTGCTTCAGAACATTCTAAAAAGTTTTGTTACTTTTCATTATGTCATGAAGTTTGTTTTCCAGTCTGCTGAATAATGCATCTATTTTGTTCAACATTGCAGGAAAAGGCACAAAATAAAACTGGTCGGCTCTGAGGGTCAATGCATATCCTCTGTATTATTGATGCTGATAAGGTTTAAACTCTTAAATGTAAACAATCAGTTGTGCGGAAGTGCTCATTCACCTCCTGGGCTCATCTCTTCTAGGCTGTTATTAAAGTAGGAGCGAGCCCAGGAGATTAATCTATAATTACACGGATCCAGTTGTTTTGATATTTCTCACAGCTAGTATAGTTTTACATCCTGTGTGGGACAGATGTCTGCCCCAATACCAAGTAAAGGCAAATTGTTGCATTAAAGATTGTTCTGCTTGGGAAATGAGTTTTGTATACTTCTGAAAGCATAGTTTCCTAAATTAAGCTCCCTGTGAGTTTGACTTTGGAAGAAACAAAAATTATAAAGAGTAATGTCAATCCTCCAGAATTACAATAAGAAAATATAATATAATTCCAGTCATTAATATTTCTCTAATGATTACATAG